>JAULKM010030481.1:0-13688 GCA_032355605.1 Rubia tinctorum | reverse complement strand
GGTTACAATAGCACTTTCAGATTTTACAGGGTTGTATTGACACTTTTGTAAAATAATAGGGTCATTTTTGTATTTTGTTCTTAAACATATTTGACCCTTCCACTTTGTGATTGAATATGTTTGATTCCAACGTTTCTATGGTCATGATAATAACACCCATTTTATAGCAATAAGAAATGTGGAGACTCCCATTCATTAATATATTATGGTGAATGAGATTTTTTAACTTGTCAGTTTATTATTCACTATTTTAGGATTTAATTATTCCATCATTGTAGGCTACACTTTAGTACTCCCGTTGTCCCAGCTTTATTTTCACAACAATCATTATCACGTTATTCAAGAAATATGTTTGACCGTTAATGTATCTACCTACATGTAATAACGGCAAATAAAATATTGATGTTTATAAATTACTTGTTACGATGAATTGAACAATATTATATATGATAATATTGTTGTTCATATATCAATCCAAAGAAGCCGTCAAATTTTGATAGATAATAGTGTCAAAAAATTAAGTGTGCAAATAGAATTGAAACGGAGGGATGATTAATATTGCAGCACTGGGGATACAAAGCTTAACATATCCCGGCACAGGATATAATTTGCCATTCCGAACTTGAACTTTGATCGTGTAAACATAGCACGTCACGTTTTTCTTCTAACCGCACAATAGGAGAAAAACTACAACATTCATGACCATTGTAGATCATCTTGTTATCCTGGACCATTGTTGATTTGATGGCTGAATGCAGAACGCTTGAAAGTGAAGTGTTCAATTTCCACATTTATTCTTGTGTTTTTTCAGAATCCAAATCATCCAGAGGAGTGGCCTGTCGGGCATAAATTAGGTCAGTATAGATTCGATTTTCCTCAGTGTATGGGCTCTTATTCACCTTTTACGACCAAAATATAAAAGAGAAAATGGACAACTAACTAATTATACAACCTTCTCTAATATTACAACATTCATTAATCTAACTTCTAGGTAAAGAATAAGTTTACGTTCTCTAGAACTTATCTAAACTGAGCTGAATAAAAAATAAGTGGGTTGAAAAATAATAATAATAAGATGACTAAATAAATCTAAATGCTATCAAATTAATTTTTTTTCTAAACTGAACTTAACTGATTTGAACTGAATTAAATTGAATTCAACTGAAATGCAAATAAGTTCCAGGATCAAATGATGATGAAGAGTTGTATTTTAAAGAGAAGAAGATGAGAGTAGTACATGCCTCTTAATATTGCTTGCATGAACGGTCATATCCTTTGCAAAAATATGTTTGTATTTTTTAAATAATTAAAATTCCAACATGATCGGTTGGGTCCAAATGGGCGAAACCAAGAATAGATATTTGAATCACACTTTTGGTCCTTGATGTTGGGGTTATAAATACCACTCAAATATTTCAAAGCATTGCACATATTTGCAGTAAACATCTCCTTTGGTAGCCAAGGATGACTTGCCTGAACCATTAAACTAGGGGGTTTGGGCTCTCCAATCTCGTAGTCATGTGGTGTTCAGGCAGTCTCCTCGGCTAGTCTGAGGGGCTGTTTACTAGGAAACGTTCATCGTATTTTGTAACAATATAGCAACAGAAAGAAGAGAGGTCTGACATGATAGCTAAGGTCTCATTTGATAGCCAAGGATGACTTGCCTGTTCCATGTTTGCTTCATTAGATTTCAAGCTTTTTGGTTATGGTGTTTATAACAGGCAAGCGTCCCAGGCTAATCTGAGAGGCCTTTCTTTTCATGTCAGTCCATCTCTTCTCTTGCACCTTTAATGGAAGTCGATCTTGCAGCCACACAGTCGACAGTTTTATGTTTCCTGTCTTGGAGACCAAATTTATATGTCATTGTATTTCCTTACATTCTTGGTTGTTTCTAACCCCTTCTGCAAACTGTTTTGAAGTTTTTCTTTCAGAATTTGTGTACAATCAAGACAGACACAGGGGCGGATCTACATGGGGCTGGAGCCCCCTCCAGCCCCCGCCAAGACGAAAATTACAGGGAATTTTGGTAGTAATTTTTTAAAAAAATTATCAGCCCCTTCTGCTAAGGAAAAATATTGAGAATTTTTTTTTACTGATATATCAGCCCCGCCAAATATCTATCCTGACTCCGCCCCTGGACAGACATGGATGAAGATGAATGATTTGTAGCAGGCTTTTTATTCAAAGTTTGTGGACAATCAAGGCATGGATGAAATTATTGAAAAGGCGCTGATGTGATACTGGTGTTGTTTTAGATAGAAGTGAAACCTTGTTACGTAGTGTGACCCATAATGATATGCCACTCATTTGTTATATATGGACGTGGAAAATCGATCATGTCCGGCAATAATTGAATTCAGGGAGTGTATTTACACAAAATGGCTACTACTTCCTAATTATAATTCATTGCAATAAATAAAAATAAATTTTAATTATCCTACTAACTATACTAATATAATTACCCAATTACCTATTTAATTGTTAATTAATTTTTTTAAAAATCAAACGATTAAACTAAAGAGTACTTTTATTAATTTTAACCGTTAAAAAAGGTTGTTCCATTTATACATCACTACAAAAAAAAGTCCAGTAGTAACGCATATTTTGTGACAATGAAATGTCATAATATTTGCTCCATCTTCTGGTGTCACTGATATTTTGTGACATGTGCACATATCACTAAACTGAATTACTACATCAATCCATGTCACAACTTTAGTGACACTTCAATACGTCACAAAAACAATGACGATACTTCAATACATCACAAAATTTTAGTGACATGCTGAATAGATGCACTCACTAATAATTTTAGAGCGGCGTCTTTGAGTGTCACGGGTGCTCCAAAAAAATGTCACAACTAGAATTTTTTTAGTGAATATTCACAAACACTAGAATTCATTCTTAAATTGTTTATTTAGGCTGAAACCCATCCCACGTATTAGATTTGGTAAAACAAAGTGAATCCCAAAAATTTAGTGAAATCGACCAATTACTTTTACTCAAACCCATCCTATTATCACATAAAAATTGGTAAAATTGAGCAGATGTATAACCCATCCTACGTATCATCTTCTACTTTATATTTTACGTGCATGCTGGAGATGTCTATCCAGTGAATGTACTATCTACTTGTACTTTATACGTTTTACATCCATTTTCGCACATAGAAATCATCTTGATAATATTAATAACTTAAAAGATGAAACACAAACCAGACAATTTAGTAAATTTAAAATAAAATTAGGACATGAACTTTAAAAGTGACGGTTATTAATGTGTCAGGTAGAAAAACATAAATTTACTGTATTTTCAGATCAGTTTTCATACCAGAAGATTGTTTATATAAAAAAAAAATCTAGTATTGATGCATATTTGGTAACAGGTAAAAAAATGTCAAAATATTCAATCCACATTCAGGTGTCACTAAATATTTGTGACACATGCACATGTCACTAAACTGAATTACTACTTTAATCTATGTCACAAATTTAGTGACAGTTCTAAATTGAACTGCATTTTAAAGCGTCACAAAAAATATAACAATACTTCAACGCATCACAATATTTTAGTGACACGTGAATAGAGGCACTTCACAAGGCGTCACTAATAATTTAATTGACGTATTTGAGTGTCAGGGATGATACAAAAAAACTTCACAATTGAAAGTTTTTTTGTAATGTATGTGAGGGAACAATATATGTGTGGGGGTGGGGGACTAATCAAAATTTGACAAGTGTCAATTACCTCATTTTTAATTGACACTTGTCAAATTTTGATTAGTCCCTCATGTCCACCTACACTACTATCGACATATAAAATTTTCTGATTTGTACACTGGGGATACCATAAATATGAGGATAATAAAATATAACTAAGAGTATGGTGTAAAATGTACACCAATAGGAAAATAATAAATAAATAAATAAATAAATAAATTTTTAATAAAAAGAGTACGAAATTATTTAGGTTTTGAGATGTACCGGGAATAACAAAAGTCCCATCTCGTAGGAAAACTGTAAACTACCACATTTTTTGTCACCCTAATATCCCCCCCCCCCCCAATATTTTCATACATAACATATATATATACATATATATATATATATATATATATATAAATTCTCTTATAAAAATATAAGTGTTGACCACATAAGATAGTGATAACCGTACGTGGTCAATAGTGAGTGTATAATCTATTAAAATAACTATTCATGCTCAATATGTATAATCTATAATCAATTAACATGATTAGATACAAACCATCACACAAATGATGTTATTGATACAGTTTGTGATATTTTAATTATATTCTTTAATGTTCAAAAAATGGGGAGGATTCCTGTTAATTTGTTTGACGGTTAGATCAATATATCATTAAAAAAAATCTCATTTTTACAATTTTATAGGGTGGACTATAATTCTGAAATTCATTTTAAAAAAGTTATTCTATGAGGCATACTAATCATAAAATATCCCCCATTTAATTAATGGCTAACCGGTTTAATTAAAGACTTTGTGTTTAAAAATATAACAAATTAGTTACTCCATATACAATAATAATTATTCAGATAATTATTCAGATAGTTATTCAGATAGTTTAATGACTGTATCCCCATATACAATAATAATTGAAAAATTGATAGTCATTTTTTGTTCTAAAATGAATTATCTTTTAATTAATTATAATAATGATTATTACTACTACATTTATATACAGGAAATACAATACATAAAGTATCGTTAGTGGCATTATAAGAATTTTTGACTTCTACTTAGAGAAGAATAAATTGGTGTTTCAAGTAGTCACAACCCTTGACAATGAAGAGTCGCGATTCTTGAAGATGAAAGCTCATGTACATGCACCTTGAAATTATATGAATAGTCACATCCTTTGCGAAAATATAACTGAATAGCTGATTTTTTTTTCATTTTCAATTAATTAAATTTTCCATCATGATCGGTTGGGTCCAAATGGGCGAAACTGAGAATAGAACATTGTAATAACACTTTTGGTCCTTCTTGTTGGGGCTATAAATACCACAAGCAAACGCTCAAATATTGCAACGCAATAGATAAGAGAGAATGCATGCATATATTACAGTAAGCATCTCCTTTGGTAGCCAAGAATGACTTGCCTGCGCCATCAAACTATGGGGTCCGGATTCTTCTGCTTCATAGTGTTGTGTTGTTCAGGCAGTCGTCCTTGGCTAGTCTGAGAGACTGTTTACTAGGAAACGTTTATTCGTTGGATGTTCATCGTATCTTGCATCAATGCAGTAATCGAAAGAAAAGAGGTCTGACATGAAAGTTAAGGTCTCATTTGGTAGCCAAGGATGACTTGCCCGTTTCATGTTTATTATTGTTAGATTTGAAGCTTTTAGGTTATGGTGTTGGTAACGGGCAAGCGTCCTAGGCTAATCTGAGAGACCCTTCTTTTCATGTTAGTCCATCTCTTCTGTTGCACCTTTATATCCGTCGTCTTATCACCATACGATGGTAGAGAGTAAATGACAGTGGTATCTTGAATTAGTTATATAAGAGGTTAATGGCTTTATGTTTCATGTTCATTAGTATTGGAGATCACCAAACCTTATGTCATTGAATTTTCTCGTATTCTTACGTTGTTTCTAACACATTCTGCAAAACCATTTTGAAGCTTTTCTTTCAGAATTTGTGGACAATGAATACATGGTTGAAGACGAAGGGATGACGGGAAGTGACTTGTGGAAGGTTTTTTATTTCAGAGGACAATCAAGACATGGATGGAAATATTGAAAGGCACATAACGATACATATATTTTTTAAGCCAAAACATCCACCAAAGGTGAATGGGAGTTATTTATTGGGTTCTCCGCTCCCTAAAAATAATAAAAGAGTTAAAGGTTACAGTGATGAGAAAGAATAATATTATATGAGTAGTATGAGGTCTTTCTGGATGTGTTTCCTAAATTTCATCTCCACCCTCGTGTTAACGAAACTAGGCTCAAACATCCAATGAAACCAATCATACTCTCTATCCAAAAGATAGAATTCCAGTAGTCTATGTTGTAAAACTAGTGTAATTGGTGTTCCTGAACCAACAATCCCTGGTGTGTGATTTGTAATGGTGAGATCTTCCAGTTCGATTTTGCATTCTTGTAGTGCTGAGTGAGTGCATCAACTATAACTCAATTGAATATCTTCTGTACCTGTAAATAAAAGCATAACATAACCAGTAGTCCATTCTATTGAATTCGAATAGAGGGTAAGCTTGTTTTATCAAGTATTAGTAATCCTCTAAGTTCATAATTCAATGAGTTCCATGTAAGAGTTACATCAGTCATATCAAGCTTCATAGTCATCTTTGCCAAGCGATCTGTTGGTAAGTTAGCCTGTCTGAGTATATGAGATATCTTACATGATACAATCTTATCCTTAATTTTACATGCCAAGTGTAGGATTTCCACGGAGTATTTAAAGGATTTATTGAAGAGCAAACAACATTTAGGCAATCAGATTGCAAAGAGAAAGATTGATCAGTTCTTTCGATTCCTAATGCTAGTCCAAACTGAATTGCAAGCATCTCTGCATGAAAAGCTGAATGAGCAAATGTTGTGGTGATATTAGATGAGATAAAGGTACCTCTACAATCTCTAATTATAATCCCTCAACCACATTTTAGGTTAGATGATTTCCAAGAAGCATCAACATTAATTACAATGCCAGAATCCGGAGGATACCACTTAACTGATTTAATGGATGGTTTTGGAGGGGTTTTTAGAGATGGGGTTAAACCCAAATTTTCAAAGTCTCTGTCTGAAACATTTTTAATAAACTCAGGTCTCAACTGTAAGGCATTGAAAGAGTGCTCCTTAATTATATTGACAATAGATTTGAGATTAGGTGTGTTGCCATCATAAATTAAGGAGTTTCTGACTTTCCAAAGCTCCCAACATATGAAAGAAGGAATCATGCGTGTTAGAGTTGTATGCAAATGTGTGAATCCATTGCATGTCCAATAGTATGTAAGTATATCCCAAATAGATGCAAAATGAGTCCTAGGAATAACCATCCAAATGTGGAATTGGTCCCAGACCTTAACAGAAAGACCACATTCATTAAAAAAGTGATTAAGTGTATCAGTGCATGTATAACAGGTATAACATCTTGAAATTGTGCATATTCTCATAAGAGATAGAATATCATCAAATGGAAGTATAACATTCATCATTTTCCACATAAACACTGCATTTTTTTTGGAATTTTGGGATTCCATATCTGATGAAGGGATCTGATGCTTGTTCTTTTCTTCCTTATGAGATTGTACGCAGATTTGAAAGTGAAGTTGCCTTTAGAATCTGCAGTCCAAATGAGCCTGTCTTCCTAATGTCCAATCTGAGCAGCCTGCAAAAAGGAGCTGATTTGTGCTGGTAAACTGCTGAGTATAGAAGGAACATACAGGTGTTTGTTAGCTATGAATTCAGCAATTGTTAGTTTCCTTGGAATGGTTTCTAACAGTGAGGGAAATTGATCTAAAATGGGGCCACTATGTGTCCAGTTAGATTCCCAGAAGGTAGAGTTACCATTACCATGAATTACTAATGTGTTGCTTATAGCTAAATTGTTAACAACCATAATCCTTTTATAATTTGGAGAATTCCTATAGCTCAGTGGCAAGGACCAGATGAACTAATACCACAAGGTTGATCCTAACTGAAGTTTCCACCAAAGTTTGATGGAACATGAGGTAATAATGGTGTCGAAATCTCTCAGTCTCATTGTTCTCTTCAATAGGAAAATTGATGTTTTTCATGATTTCCAAGCTTTTTTAGGTTTCAGATCCTGCTCTCCCCAGAACAATCTTGTGACTTTTTGTGTCAACTTTTTTTGTGACTGATTTTGGGGGTTTAATTCCAACCCATAGATATTGTGGAATAGAAAACATACAGGTTTTAATAACCGTACATGATGATATGTTTATTGTTTTAGACAGAAGAAGTAGTTTTTATTTATATTTTCCCAAACTGTAAAGGGAAACATGTTATATGGATGACATATATGATATGACTATCGATTTTTTTTTGTGTATCTCAATATACCGTATAGAAATTGTAACAGAGATATAATTGAATTCAGAATTAGAATAAGATTCGGCTAAAAAGAAATAAAATTTTGGTAAAATATCTATATGCCGCCCTTTTCTAAATTATTTACTAGATCAAACTCATCTAATCGGATTAGTAAAAAGTATCAAAATAAAAATCGGTAAAATATTGAGGGCAGTAAGACATTCATCAACATACATTTTACGTGTGTTAACCACATAGCTTCAACGCCGTGGATAATATCAATCCAGTTTTACGTTCTTGAAACCTTTCATCTCCCGCAGATAATTTAATAATTTAAAATTTTAATTAGGATAAGAACTTTACCAACTCATGCCCCCATTCTAAACTCGTGTGTATTTATGTTGTATACTCGTCCACATTTCTTTGCTTGGTGTGCTGGGAGCAACCAAATCGAGTGCTTGGGAAACAGACGGTAATCGTAGTACTCTAGCACGACTATACTGCATGGTTAGCCCCTTGAGAGTGTGACCAGTGACAGTATTATTCTACTATATAAATGATGGTAAGTAACTCTTCTCGTTTTGCTGCATCAAAGGTGTCAGCCTTCAAATTGGAATTGTTGGTAATGGAGATGAGTTCCTGTCCGCTTTTTTCTTTCACTATAGATTCCCAGATACCCTTCATTGGCTTCACCTCTCTCCCCAAAGAGCTGAAAAGCCAGTAGTTGCATAGCTGACCAGAAGAGAAGAAAAATAAGTTATCAAAGAATAATAATAGTGACGGGTACGACTATTCCGAATGCTAGCTTTCCTGTAGTAGAGCGAGGCTCAGAAAGAGTTTCTGATTGTGGTGGTGTAAATAATTCCTCGACGGGGGACTTACTATTAGAATTTATCATGCAATCAACGACATGTACCAATTATGGATGAAAAACAAAATAATAGCTAATATTTTAACAATCCTAAATAAAAATTTACATTTATTCTCATTCAACTTCTGAAACACAATATCCCCATACCTACTAAAAAGCTCAAAAGATAGGAGCTAGTTGGCATTTGAGATCAGATTACGGCAAAGAAGTGAACGGAAGCTACCCTTTAAGCCTATATTGATTGGCTGACTCTATTATGTTGTTGCTAGAAAATTCCACTTGTGCATCTTCCAAATCATTCTCGCAGGAGATTCAGACCCATTTTTTCTGATCCTTCAAGAAATAGTATGTTTATTAAAATTGAAATTTCAAATTAATTTAATGATACAATAGAACAACATGAGAAAGATATCATAAAAATATCTCGTTTCAATAATTTTTGGGGTCAAATTATAATTGTCAATACATTATGATACATTTAAAAAATCAAAATTATAAGAATTTTATTGCAATAAATAAATCGCCCTATTAATAAAATCAATTATAAAATGGCCTAGTCTAACGATTAATAGGCCTAAAACAAAACTATATGAAACAACATATTTTACCATTAAGTAATGTGAATAGTAATTCTTAAATTTGAGCTATTCACTAATTATATATGTAATTATACAATATCCTGGGATACCTCATCCTATATCTAATGGTATAAGAAATATAACTTTAATTAATTTCCTTATATCATGAATAGTGGATTTGTATTTATAGTTTATATTTTGGGATATATGCAAATACAACCCTATATATTTCAATAAGTGCACATATAACTATGAGATAATTTTTAGTGCAAAAACAACTCTAACTACTTTATATAAGTTCAAATATAACTATAGAGACTATATTCCGGCATTGACTGCCATTTTTGGTCATTGACCAATCAGAAATGACCAAAATGCCCTTCGGGCTAAATAAAAAATTTGAAAGACCAAAATGCCCTTCTGCCACCTCGTCTGCCACTAGGTTTCTACCACCACCCAACACCACCTCCTGCCGTTATGCCGTTTGCGTTGCCGAACTTACTCTTCCCAAAGCCACCTTTCTTCCTCCTCCACAACCATACCATTCTCCTCTCATGTCCGACAAAGAGGACCTTACTCTGCCACCGTTCCTCCTCCTGCCGAATCCCCCCTCAAGCACCCGCACTCTGGAATTCCCGACCCGAGAAGATGCTAGTTAGAGGGCGCCACCCACACTCTAATTGAAACCCACTCCTCTGGAGGACATATGTGACACCGTTCAATGCCCTCCATGCCCACTTCTGGAAATGCATCGACGTCAGCAGTACTAAGAGAATAGCTGCTACACCTTCAATGCCCTCCACGCCCACTCTCGTAAATTCACTGACGTCAGCAGCACTGGGACGACATCTTCTACACCGTCAATTCCCTCCACGCCCACTCCCGGAAGTTTCCTCTTCCTCTGCATCACTCGCTCCATCCGCCGACCCGCATTGTCAAAAGCCTAGCCTTCTAATCCATCTTTTTGAGCGGGTAAAAAACCTGGCTGCGCAACCCGTATCCAAGAAACCTAGATGCGCCATTGCCCCATTTCCTCCGTCTCGGTCGAAATAAGTCACCGAAAAATCAAGAGGGATGAGCTCTGAAAAAACACGCCAAAGAAGACAAAAAAATGGGCAACTTCACAACGGTGATTGAGCGTGGTGATTAAGGGCTCATCCACAGCGCGGAGGCGGCGTGCTCAGCAACGGAGGATGTGAAGTCGCCGATCGGAGGGATGGAGGGGGATGGAGGCGCCGATTAGAGCTCTGATGGAGTAGGGAGTGAGGCGGCGGCGGGGATGGGGGTGAGAAATAAAAAAGAGTAATGAAAATTGGGGGTAACATATTTCATATTTTTCTTAATTTTTTTTGTTTTTTAACTGGGGTAAAATAATTTTTTTACTAGATTCCGGCCTAAATATGTTAGAATGAATATGTTTACACTTACACTTACACTTACTATCTATGGTTATATTTACATTTTCAATTATCAAAATGTTATATTTGCACTTATGTGAATTAGGTAAGGTTATATCTGCACTTTTCTCTATATTTTAAGTATTAACTAATGATTAGTTACTGGTGAATGGCGGTCTTCAACGAATCCGGCCGTCTCTTTTTGTTTTCAAGGAATTCGACAATCAACTTATTCCGGCGGTCTTCGACATTTATTCCGACGGTCAAACTTTTGGTTAAAAGTGTAGCGGATCAAAAATGAGTTTTGTGGGTGGGGGTTTAATTTTTTTAATGTTTTTCAGTTTCAGTATTTTATTTATTTTTAAGGTTTTTTTTTGTTACAATGTAGTATTTTATTTATTTATCTTTTATCAGGTAATACCGTAGTGACTTTCGATCTACTCTCCAAGTTGGTTTAGAAGAAATTCAAGTTAGTAGTCGTTTTAATACTTAATTTTGGCGATTCCTTCCGAGATGACACAACAGGTTTATAGACTCCGACTGGTTTGGATGTTTAGGCTATTTTGATCGGTTTGTTTCAATCAAGTTGCCTCTAAGCTTATTTATTTTGGTTGTCCAACCCTGTTACGAGTTAGTGATTGTTATATGCACAAATTAACCAATCGGATTTGGTGCGTTGGCATATATTTTGAGTAAGCATGCAACTAGCGATAAAAACATGCCAAGTCTATTGCTTGTTATTGTGACTATTTTGAGTTGGGTTGTTGGTTCGAATTGGTATTTCGTTGGGTAGATTTAGATGGAGTTTGATGAACAAATTCACAACAGATGAAGATAATATCATCGTACGACCACCTTTTTCTTTGGTTTGTTAGTTTTACTACTTTTCCTTAACTGTGTCTATCCCATGTCAAACTAGTTAGGCTATTAGACCATTCAAACTGTGTAAGGCCATCGGATTATTCATATTAATATATAGGGTTGGATTTCCAAACATCCCCGTCATTGATGATTTTTTATTTTAAAAAAATGTAATTTGAAATTAGATTTGATTTCTTAATACTAAAACAATATAAATAAATATTGGAATATATTTTAGGAGCAAATATATAAATTAATTAAAAGGTTTTTTTCTTAAATGTTAAGAAGTGAAGTCAAAAGATTTTTTTTTTGTGTTTTTATCAATTTTAAAAATAAATTTGAACGTTTAAAATTCTCAAATATTTGAGTCTAACTTCGTAATTTTTTCTTGTTATATACATATCTATAAACTAGTGGAAAAGGGGTGATTAAATGCACCCAATCAAAGGCGGTTCCTCAAGGAACCGTCTTTGATTGGGATCCAAAAGAGGTTCCGAACTCGGAACTCCCTCCCAAGTCACGTCGGAAGATTTAAAGATACTTTTTAATCGGGCATCAATTAAAGGAGGTTCTATTGAAAAACCGCCTTTAATGGGTTGACTTTGTTTTATTTATGGATCTAAGTATAAATAGTTAGGTTTTCTCTCTTCTTCCCTTAGTAAATTTTCCTAACACTCCAAAGCTCATTACCATCGCCCACCCTCTAAACTAAACTCTAATCTCTCCTTTCCCTCCATCGCTCTCTCCTCTCTCTCTCTCTCACTCTCCTCTCTCTCCCTCCCGCCTCCCTCCTCTCCCTCCCGCTGCATCTCCCTCCACCACTACGGCTCTGAACCACCACTGAGAAGTCTCGCCTCCACCACCGAGAAGCCCCTCCACCGAGAAGACTCGCCTCCACCGCCGCGGCTTTGCACTGCCGATTCCCCTCTGCCGCAAAGCGCCTTCGCCGCGTCGCGTCCACAATTGCGAAGCCCCTCTGCGACGTCGCCTCCACCACCACCGCCGAGCCAAGTTTGTTGTTAAAGTCCAGATCTGGCCGTTAATGGCCATATAATGTTTGTTGTTTGTTCTTAATTATGATGTCCAGATCTATGTTGTTATTCTTAAGCAATTTTTTAAAATGTTTTTTATAGGTAGTTTCAAGTGTGTAGATATATTTTTTTACCCCACTTTTCTTTGCTTGCTGCTCAGGTTTTTGCCGGAAACCTAAGTTTTTCGGCAGTTTTTTTTTAAAACACCCAAAATGAGTACCAAATTCGGCAAATTTCTTGTCGGCAAATTTTAAAACACCTATGGAAAGTTCGTAACCTTGCTATTTATGAGAGTACAAAAAGTGAACCAAATCGATTAATATCACAAGTTGTTAATCTCTCATACTTAGCATTTTCAACTCACCCAATTTATGGTAGTGGTACTGACCAGGAATTTTGGGTAAGGAATAAAGTGATCCCTTTCTTTAAAAAAAAAAGGAAAAAAAGGGAATATCACAGCAGTGAAATGGATTAAGCCGGTTGCAGGTTTTAAAATTAACACCGATGCAAGTTGTAAACTGAATGAATGTGGAATTGCTGTTGTATTGAGAAACTCAGAAGGGAACATGGTGGCTTCTTTCCATGAAAACATTCAGATTTCATCATCTCCTTTGGCCGAAACTAATGCAAATAAAATAGGGCTTTATCCGAAGGGAAGCAAACCAACCAGCTGATTACCTCGCTAAGTATGGTTCTAACTTTAAAAATAACGAGAGGGACTCAGCTATTACTTGGCAGAATATGGATACTAAACATAGGGGTTTAATCAGTCTTGATAAGATGGAATTCCCTGCTATAAGATATAATAACTGATCTAAGCTCATTGTAAAGTCACATGTGATGAATTTAATTATGGAGTAATGGTGAAGACACATGTGGTAATGTTTTTAATTGATTGG
>JAULKM010030471.1:0-29864 GCA_032355605.1 Rubia tinctorum | reverse complement strand
ACATACAAACTTCACTTTCGCGCCAATATCCGAGATTATAGGCACATAATTTGATCAAGAAAACATAACCTGTTAAGAACCTTTCTGCCGGACCCGTCAATTAAGAATACTTTGTAATCAACGTTTTTTACTCGACCCTCCTCTCTAATCTGATACTCGACATCGGTTACAGCACCGCAAGCTAATACCCTCTTACTCCGACGCACCAAAAAGTTGATACTCGTTCTCCGGCTTAATGGGGTCTTACTCGACGACCAAGAACCGGTGTTGATAGCCTTGATCAGAAACTGAAAAGGGGAAAGGGAGAAATAAATAGGCTTAGAATGGGTTGGCAAGGTTATCACATAAGGACAATGTCGTTTTGCGTTGCCACCACGTATGCAAGGATGGAGACACGTGACGCAGGGGAAGGCGGAGATGATGACACAGAAGCAAGGCCCTTCATCCAATTTTGGTGAAAACACCGGCAACCGGGAAAGAACGCGGAAAAGACGGATGGAGAAAAGAGCAGAAGACAAAACAAATGAAGGAGGCAAAATGACAAAACTACCCCCGTCTACCATTGTGTCAACCAAACAATCTGTTACAATCTGTTATAAGAGCTTCTGTGATCTCCTCAACAGAACCCTTGGAGAAACAATAATTTATTATTTCCAGTTTGCAAGAAAACCAAGCACCAATCTTGTGAGAAACTATATGTATGTAGTGTTATTAGCTTACAGGTTATCTTACTTGTTTAGAATACATTCTTCATCTAACGAAACTTCAACAGAGAATTTCTCAATGGTAGACTTGACAACAACCTTTGCACCATCATCTAAGCTCACCAAACAATTCTCTAGTTCGGGTATTTTCTAGAAGCAGCAGAAGAAATTCATGAAATTAGTTAACTTCGATGTTGCATCATTCAGAGCATATGTTTTATCACGTAATGGATGTTAATATGTTCTGAACTGTGCAGTTTAAACTCGATACCTCCCTATTATGACACATTCTGACTTGGTTTAGCCAAATGGACAACCTAATGTCTAATTTCTGTAGTAACATATCTTGGTTCATATAACCATTCATGATTGAAAACATGTAAGAACTACACGGAAATAGCCCTCCTTACTTTTTGCATTCACTCAGAATTATCTTGTTGGCTCCCACTGACTCGAGTTCAGGTGATAAATTCCATTTCCAAAAAAATCTATGCTCAACTAATACGCAAGCCTTTGATTTACTATACCGTTCCCACTTTAACACCTAAATTAAACCAAGGTTTGGGTAGTTGGATGCTACAACATTTTTGCATGTCACTATCAAGCTTCTCAACTAATCTTTACGAGACGTAAAAGACGAAATGATCTCAATACTGCAAATTACCTCAAAGGGGACAAAATGAGTTGCCAATCCAGCTGCAACCAATTTTTTACCATTTAGCCTTGCCCCAGTAAGAGCCAGGTATTCCCCTGCATATGAAATCATACTTAAAAGTTAAAATTCTAACTTTTAATAGCTTCAAATAGTAAATTGATTCAAACCTTACCTAGATATTCATGGAGATGTGAGAGGATGTACGAAAAGCCACAGCCAGTATGAAACCCAATGGTTGCTTCCGGAGTAGCAAAAACCTGCATTATAAAGGCGTTAATAACACATTAGTATTAGAAAGGACTCAAAGGCTATAAACCCTGACCCCAAAATATTAGAAAAAAGGGTTTGAAGATCATCTATATACTCACAATTCTCTCTGTAACCACGGAGAGCTTCATCAGGACCATGAAAATTGCGCCTCCGCCCATAGCGATCCCATGAGCTAGAGCAGCCTAGCAAAGACGTAATAGTTCAATTAGTGAATAGGACTTCAACACGATCTGACAGAGCAACTTCTACAACGACTGAGCATAAATAATAGTAAAACAAAAATATAACTACCTGTGTTTTCTTGTAAGTGTGAATATGGTAGCAAAGCCAATACATTCTATAAACCACTTCAAGATAGGAATCCTCTGACAAACCAAATTACTAATGCATAAGTAAACACTAACATAAGATTCAACAATATCTTGCAATGATAAACAACAATCAAGAACAGTTACTTGTTTTCTTGCCATCATAGAACACTTTCAAATCCTCACCAGCCGAAAACGATACTACCCAAACACCGTCTAAGCCAAAGGGGAAATAACACATGATAAAAACCATTTCAAAAGCATTCTAAGAAATCCCCTCTTCCGATAGATAACATCTAACTGTATTTCTGATACACACAGCTAGTTACACAAAGTAATAATTGCAGCTAAATAAACCCCATTAGTTTCCTACTTACTTCATTCCAACCTAGAGTGACGTGATCCCCTCCAAGAAGCCCAGATCCTGAGAAATCAATGGTAAAAATATTGATGTTTGCTGGTAATAATATTATAGCAAATTCACTTCCATCTGCTCTACACCCACTAGAATATCGTCATAATAAGAATCATTAGAAAACACGAAAAGTCATCACAACATCATGTCCAAAGCCATCTTCGATCGACTTCGCCTCCGTGTGTGTAGTTTTTCACTAAAACCCCAGCGGATCTGAATTGTTTGTTAGCATTTATACCATTTTCTTAGCATTTATACCATAACAAAAACAGAACATACAAACTTCACTTTAGGGCCAATATCCGAGATATAGGCACATAATTTGATCAAGAAAACAAAACCTGTTAAGAACCTTTCTGCCGGACCTGTCAATCAAGAAGACTCTGTAATCAACGTTTTCAACTCGACCCTCCTCTCCAATCTGATACTCGACATCGCTTACAACACCGCAAGCTAAAACCCTCTTACTCCGACGCACCAAAAAGCTGATACTCGTTCTCCGGCTTAATGGGGTCTTACTCGATGACCAAGAACCGGTATTGATAGCCTTGATCAGAAACTGAAAAGGGGAAAGGAGGAAATAAATGGGCTAAGAACGGCTTGGCAAGGTCATCACATAAGGACGGCATCGTTTTGTGCTACCACCACGGATGCAAGGATGGAGACACATGGTGCATGGGAAGGCGGAGATGATGACACAGAAGCAAGACCCTTCATCCAATTTTGGTGGAAACACAGGCAACCGAGAAAGAACGCAGAAAAAACAGATGGAGAAAAGAGTAGAAGACAAAACAAATGAAGGAGGCCAAATGACAAAACTACCCCAGCCTACCATTGTGTCAACCATTTGAGTTGGAGGATTTCTTTTCAAGTTATACCAGGAGATGAATATGTTCGCAATTAAATAAATGGGTCCATGGCTAAATGGTCGGATTTCTATTTTCCCAAGCACCATATAAATTGTTTGTTTTCTAGATGGTTCTGTCAATCGACAATATTGAAGTCATTTTGACTAGTCTAAACTCAAGTTGTCTAAAAATAACATATTAATATTATAATATGCTACTGAGATTTCTTTACAATATATTATCAATCATAGTTTATACTCTCTCTGTTTTGTTATTTATGGCACACTTACTATAAATGGATGTTTTCTTTTATTTGGCACACTTTCCATTTTTGGCAAGATTCCTTCAATTTCATCCACTCATTCTACTTTATACTTTCAACATTCATTTTCTTCACCTATATCCAAGCACCTAAATTATAGTGTCATAAATAGAAAAACAGAGGGAGTACTAATATTATAATATGCTACTGATTTTAATTCTTTACTATATATAATCAACCATAACTTGTTAAAATATGTAACTTCTTAGTAATTAAAACCATAAATATCTCATTGTACTGTAAATAATATGGTGTGTATATATCACTGAAGAAAATTTAAAGAAACACATAATATGAAATAACAAAATGTTTGGATTTTTTATACATTGATATAGTACTTTTGATAGAAATATGTATACACATTATTTATTAATTAATTTATACATGACAAAGTCTTGTTTTTAGACCGACTAGATGATATTTTATAATTAGTAAGACTAATAAAGTCATTTGATATTACTTTATTTATTGCAATAAGATGCATATAATTATGATAGACTTTTAAAAATAATCTCAACATATAAATAATTAATTTTTAAATATTTTGAATGAAATATTATAAAAATAGTCAAATTTATTGTATTCAATATTTAACGAATTCTAACTATCTCACATAGTTTTCCTTATATGACAAAACTTTAAAATTTTAAATAAAAATTCTTTGTTTTCATTTTAAATGTAAGACACAACGTGTACAAAAAAACTTAATCATAATATTCTAATTAATAATATCGCGCAACGCGCGATACTCCACTAGTATTTTTAAAAAAATTGTACTTCCTCCGTTTTGTGCACCATAGTCGTGCTTGGATTTAGGTGAATGAAATGAGTATATGAGATTGAATTTAGAAAAGGAAAAAAGTAGAATGAGTGGATGAAATCGAATGAATATTGACATAAAAGGAAAGTGTGTCAAATTCACAAAAACAACCAAAAAATGAAAGTGTGCTACATCAATTGAACAGAGGGTGCATTTCATTTTTTTAAAAAAATTGTATTTCATTTTATTTTTTCGAATAACAGAATAGGATATCATTAATTTTGATTCTAAGGGAATATCCCCTCCATTACAGATTTGGCAAGATCATGTGCGGCTATTACACATATTCTCTACACTTCCATTACATGGAATCTAGTGAAACCAATCGCTGGCATTATAATGCTTCTATCTAAGCAAGTAAGCCAAGGGGGGTTGATGGGAAATTCCTAATGTGCTTTAAAGCCATTTCGCAGTCCGTTCCGATGAGAACATGTGTCGCTGAGTGTTGTTTTGCCCACGAAATTGCTTCATGGATCGTTCTTAGTTCTGCATGTACAGCGGAGTTAGATTGGATCATTCTGGTGCCTTGTCACCCTGTCTGACTTCTTGTTGTGTTTCATTAAGAATTAGTAGTAGATTAGAGAACAAAGTGTGAGTCAAGTGTAGGGGTGGCAAAATAGACCTGTAATCTGCGGGTCAAGCGAGTTGTCTATTTTTAAATACGAGTGGGTATGAGTAAAATGGGTAATGGGTTAAATAGGTAGTTAAAAAATATGGGTTGGGCGGGTTGGATTTTTGGGTTAACCACGGGTTTACTCATATGGTTGAAATGTGCGGATTTACCCATATGGGTTGGTATATGAAACCATATTGGTCAATAAATTGGTTGAAACATGTGGGTTTACCTACCAATATGGGTTGGTATATAAACTCATATGGATCAATGTATGGGTTAAAACCCGCAGGCTTTACCCACATGGGTTGATAAATAAAACCATATGGGTTCATATATAGGTTGGAACCCACGGGACACCATCATTTTTTACCCGTGAGTTAATGATTTTCAACCCACGGGGTTGAGCGGGTTTCAACCCCACCCGTTTTGACCTGATCCATTTTTTGACCCGTTATAAAATAGATTGAAATGGATCATACCCATGTATTTTAATTATCAATTTTACCCAACGCATACTTAACTCGTCCGTCCATTTGTCACCCCTAGTCAAGCTCTAGAGAAAAAAGGACTTAATCGCATTAAGGTACTATTCTCCAAACTTTATTTGGACTTTAGTTTAGTTCAATTCATTTATATATATATATATATATGTATGTATGTATGTATGTATAGACACCATTATTTGTATATCAATTTATACACCAAATCTCAACCATCCATCTAACATAATCTTACCCATTATTTAATTCTAATTTTAACTTAATTAATCAGTAAAATAAAAGTTAGTTACCTCTCTCGCTCGCGTCACAGAGGACAATAAACCTTTATGTTCCCAGCAATCACCTCATCTTACCGGCGAACAAACCTTCTCACCCTCACATGCCTCAGAAGTGATGACGATATGGAGGTATAATTGACTATGGCTCCTTAGCAACAATCTGCGCCTTCTCCGCAGCAGCAATCAACGCCAACGTCATTCTCCGTAATCTCGAACTCCTTCAACGACGAATGCCAACTCAATTTTTGACTAATTTTAGCGTGTTCTTGAAATTGCAATGTTAGTCAAGAATAGTCTTTTGTGTTTCTTTTGATTTGTTTTCCTTGATTTTGGAAAATTTTCAAGTTTTCTTGAAATTGCAATGTTTGGTAGGAACAGTCCTTATTGTTTTTCTTTTGATTCTCTATCCTTAATTTTGGATGATTTTTGTGTGTTATTGAAATTGCAATGTTAGGTATGACTAGCCTTTAATGTGTTTTTTTAAAAATCTTTATCTTTTTTTGGTAATTTTAATGTGTTCTTGAACATGATAATTTATAAAAGAAAAGTCTTTATTGTGTTTCTTTTGATTTTTTTTCATGGGTGGCCAATAGATTGAGCAAGGTACTTCAACAATGTGTACAAAGCAAAAGACTCGATTTCAGAGAATATCGTGTAGTTGCAGAGACAAGAAAGAAAGAGAAGAACTTGCACATGAAACTTTGATACAAAAGGCTTGGAGTTGCAGTAAATAAAAGAAGACTCACAGTGGAAACAAAACACAAATATTTGGTGCAGTGAAAGTTGCTGCATTTTCTGATGTTTACATCGTATTTATACTGAAAATAAAGCTACAAAAGATGAGTCATGGGTCACGTACTCACATTCTACTTCCTACTATTTCGCTACTTCCACTAGCTAACAAACTCCTGCAAACTTGAGCATGAACTAAATCTATTTACTAAAAATAAACACCCACTTACAGCAAACTCAACCAACAAATCACCCCCTTAAACTTGATGCACTTCATTAATTTGAATGACGTCGGGTTGCTGACGCATCTCAATGAACTTAACTCATGCCAATGCCTTTGTCAATACATCCACTAGTTGCACATCAGTCTCAACATGTTCGACTTCCATCTTGTCGGTCTCGATGCACTCCTAGATAAAATGGTCTATGGTGTCGATGTGTTTGCTCTTTTAATGATGCACCAGGTTCTTGATAAGTGCAACAACCGACTTGTTATCAACTAGTAGTTTGAAACCCATTTCATCACCCCCGATCAAATCTCCAATGAGTTGACTAAGCCAAGCACATTGGCATGTCGCAGTTGCTGCTGCAACATATTCCGCTTCACAAGAGGACAATGTAACGATCTTCTACTTTTGCGAAGTCCATGTCATGATGCTGCTCTCGACGAATAAAGCTATCCTGAAGGTGCTCTTTCGATCGTCGATATCATCGGCAAGATTGTTATCATTGTAGCCAACCAATGTAATCTTCTCTTCACCCGACTTGTAACAACATTCATAATTTAATGTACCCTTTATGTACCTGAGTATTTTCTTGATCGCATCCCAGTGTTTTGTGCTTGGTGCCTCCATGTACCGGCTGGCGATACCCACTACGTGAGCTATGCCTGATCACGTATTCACTAAGTAGCGAAGACTACCAGGCACACTTTGATACTTTGTTTCATCCACGGCTGCACTTCGATCATTCTTGCTTAAACAAAGTCAATTCTTCATTGGCATACGACATGGGTTGCAGCCACTCATGCCGGCGAGCTCCAATATCTTTGTCGTGTACACTCCCTGGCACAAAGTGATTTCGCCATTTCCTTTATGCACAACAATCCCCACATAATAACTAAGTAGACCAAGATAACTCATCTTAAACATCTTATAGATTTGTGCTTTGAACTCAAGAGTGTCTTTAAAACTTTTGCCCGTGATAATTAAATCATCCACATAAACACCCAAAAGTAAGAAAGAATGAGCATTACCACTCCGATAAATGGCATGCTCGAGCTGACTTCTCGTGAAACAAAGTGAGGAAAGAAAGAAATTAATCTTGAGTTCCATGCTCTCGGTGCTTGTCGAAGTCCGTACAATGCCTTGCGTAACTTTAGTACCTTGCCATCATTTTTTTGTCAACGAAACCTGGTGGCTGTTAGGCACAAACTTTCTCCGCAAGTTCTCAGTTCAATAATTCCAACTTCACGTCAATGTGGTGCACCTGCCACTTTCCATGTGCAGCTAGTTTGAGCAACAATTACATTGTTTCCATTCTTCCCAAGGGAGCGAAAAATTCCACGAAGTCCACCCCATGTCACTACGCGTACCCTTTTGCGATGAGTCTCGCCTTGTGTTTCACCACTTTGTCGGTGGGATCCTTCTTTATTTTAAAGACCCACCTGAGTTAGGTAGCACGATGACCATCCGAAAGTGATGCAAACTCCCATGTTTTGTTGTCGATGATCGACTTAATCTCATCCTTCATTGCGCTCCTCCAGGACACATCTGAGAGTGCTTCTTCCACGCTCACCGGCTCCTCAGTGGCCAGGAGACAGTGGTCTCCTTCTTCTACGTAGGTGATCTTATTTGGAGCATTGTAGATGTCCGCAATTCACCAATTTTGACTGAATTTGAGCTTAAGTTTTCATCATGTGTGGGTGGCGTAGCCCACTGAAACTGCATTGGCATAGCTGTCGGTGTTCATGGATTGGCTTCAGGCATGGTCAACTTATTAACCGGCATGAAGGGTGAACCTATCTTTGACGCAATAGTCTCCATTGAGTACACCACTATGAACGTGGTTGGTGCTGATGTTGTCTCCGAGCTCAAAGTCTCCCAATTCTAGGCACAACCCTTATTAAAGACACTGCCTCTCGTCACGTACAACCGCTTATCTACTGGATCATAAACCCAATAAGCCTTTGCACTATCTTCGTACCCTACGAACACCCCCAACATCGAGCAATCTGCAAGCTTTTACATTCCTGGTCTGAGTCTCTTGACATGTGCGACGCTTCCGGAAGTTCTCTGATGGTGCATGCTCGGCTTCCTATCGTACCATGCTTCCTAAGGCGTCTTTCCATCCAAACTCCTTATCGGCACATGGTTTAGTAGGTACACATCAGTTCTCATCTCCTCTCCCCAAAACATTCCGGTCACAACCATCAATTTCATAAGACATCAAGCCATTTCGACCACCATTTGATTGCGTCTTTCCACCATGCCATTTTGTTGCAGTGAGTAAGGTATTTTAGTGTTATGCTTGATGCCATTATGCTCGTAAAACTCTACAAATACACTAGAGTTGAACTCGTAGTCGTGACCAGAATGAAATGTAAGAATTTTGCATTCACATTCTGCTTCAGCCAACGCCTTGATTTTCTTGAAGCACCGGAACACCTCATCTTTTGTCCTGAGCAACTCAATCCGCATAAATCGACTGAAATCATCGACTATGAGTAGAAAGTACCTTTTACCTCCTACGGTCACCAGTGTAATTGGGTCACACGAGTCACTGTGCACCAACTCCAAAGGACGTTGTGCGCAAAATTTTGAGGCCAGAGGAAACAGCCATGACAAAGTTCCTCCACGTGTTCAATGTACAGAATTCCCCTTACCATCTCTTCATGCAAAAGATTGTGTAGCGCACAAAAATGGATATGCCTTAAACGAGCATGCCAAAGCCAAGATACGTCGTCCTTCTTCATCAATAAACGTATCGGCGCTGCAAAGTTCAAGTTCAGCGTATAGAGGCGGTTGCATGCCTGTGATACCCAAGCCAACACCTTGCTTGGTTGAGAATGCATAGAACCCCTCCTTCGATGATGATTTTGCACCCATTTTCATCAAGCTACCTAAGCGACATGATGTTGCTCCATAAGCTCGGGATGTAATATACATCGGAGAGAACACGGTGGTCACCGGTGAGACACTGAAACATGATCGTGCCTTTTCCATGAATGTTCATCATTGACCTGTCACCGAGTCCCACCGTGCCATGTTCTGTTTCATCGAGGGTCCTAAATGCTTTCTTGTCGTCGGTTATGTGACTATTAGCGCCAATGTCGAGATACCATATGCCTTCAACTTCACCCATGGGCACCACCTTCTCCTCGTTCAAATACACCACCGGAGGGGTGTCATCAACACCTTGTGCCAACGTCTCAACCTACACCATAAGTAACGCTAGTTTTTCATCTATCTTCGCATCAGTGTGAGCAAGATTTGCCTGTTCTTGCTGCTCCTGGTCATGATTTTCATTGTGACACTCATTCGCCCAATGCCTTGGAATCTCACAGTAGCGACAATTACCTTTTTTGTTCAAAGTTATCGTCGCTGCTGGATGATGACTTTTCTTTGTACCAAGCGGGTGACTTTGGTTTAGTCACAGTTTTTTCCTTCTTGTCACCATCGCCGGAGCCTTGCCCTTGTTCACGTTGGCATTCTTGCCACTCTATCTCCGTGAGGAGTAAGCAACATTTGGCCGGTGCAAAGTCATCGAGCTCACCATGCTCTTCCACCACCAAGAGCCGACCAGTGAGCACCTTAATGTATAGGGTTTTTAGTTCCACCAGCGGCTCAATTTCCATAGCCACCCGTTTGTAAATCTATGGTACACACCATAAGAACTTGAGCACCACCTTGTGCTCAGTCATCTGATCGCCAAACACCTCAAGGTCGTTGATTATCGCGGTAAGTCGAATGCCGAAAGACTCAACACCCTTGCCATCCTTGAATGCGAGGTTTTTGAATTGCGACCAATGTGTCTGCACCTTTACCTCTCGCACATACTCCATCCTAACCCGCATGGTCTTGAGTGTGTCCCATGTCTCCTTATCAGTCGTCTTGAGTCCAACAATAAAAAGAGTCTTTATTGTGTTTCTTTTGGTTCTATTTAATGTGTGGCCAGTATATTGGGCAAGGTACTTACAACAATATGTACAAAGTAAGATTCTTAATTTCAGAGAATATCGTGTAGTAGCAGAGACAAGAAAGAAGAGAAAAACTTGCTCAAGAAACTTTGATTCAAAAGGCTTGGACTTGCAGTAAAAAAAAGAAACTCACGTGGGGATCTATAGACAACCTTATTCGTACACCATGTCTTGGGAAAACAAATCCCAATCCCCGAAGATAAGATATGATAAACTATTAAGCACAAAGCACCACTATAAATCTACATAAAAATTCTCTTTTACCCACGAATTCAAACTCAAATTCGTGCCAAATCCATCATTTTTAATGATCTCAATCAAACATATATTTTGCCCACCACATAGGACAAAATACATTCTTCGGTCAGCTGAGAAATTTACTCCATGTGCACTTTGCATATTATAATTTAGTGGCTGGAGCGAGGGGCTTATGGTATATATATGGCCCAAAAAATCCCTAGCGTAAGAACCATCTTGCTACAAACAGTTCGATGATCCCTTGTAGATGAGCCGAAGTTTCTTCGGCGATATACAACTGATTTCGAAAAAAAGTGCAGAAGCGTCACTCACCACGATACCATACCCCTAGACCCAATCTAGAAGAGATAAGCACATCACGCGAACCATGATCATATAATCAAAGAACCTATACATAAAGATGAAGAGCATCAGACCAAGGAAAGCAAATTTTCCCACATTACATTCCAAACCAGACACCTATACTAGCTAGAGCGCCAGAGCTTTCTCCTCGTGGACATCCCCTAGGATTTCTTGCAAGTGTTTAGAGGAGCAGGACTTGGCAAGCTAATCCAGAGCCTATTAT
Source organism: Rubia tinctorum (assembly GCA_032355605.1). Lineage (NCBI taxonomy): Eukaryota > Viridiplantae > Streptophyta > Magnoliopsida > Gentianales > Rubiaceae > Rubia > Rubia tinctorum. Next base: position 18,375 of record JAULKM010030471.1, on the reverse strand, counting down.
CTCTTAGAAGGATTTCCCCACATCACCGAGCGTGCTAGATAAACCCTATATTGAATTGAGTGACACGTATTTGAATCAATGAAAACAGCACTATCGGTGATATAGGGTTTCAGAAGAGTCAGGTTGAACGCGTTGGCGCAGTTAAAATTTAACATGGTGAGCCCACCAATGTCGGGTATTCTTGATTCAGCCCTACAATAAAACATTTCACGTTGGAATAGGCTTAAATTTGAGGCAGATTTTGGGGCGGAAACGGATGTTGCATAGGCGGGGGAAATGAATAGTGGGTTATAATTTTCTACTGCTGAATAAATATGGAATGGGTAGATGTAAATCAGACATTTCATATTTTACGTATTTTAATATTTTTTTAACCCAGGGTCTAATCATTCATGTCCAACCATTTTGACGAAGATCGAACGCTACAAAATTCTCAGACGAGCCCAGGATTATTTCAACATTTTTGAAAAAACTTGATATTATTTCAGCATTTATCAAGGAACTCATGATCATTCTAGCACTTTTTTTATAAATAAAAAAATCGAAGGAAGTAATTCCAACTATACACTTTAATCTGAACCATTTTGCAGACAATCTTGCATATGTGGATATTTTGGAATATTTGGCTAGAAGACAAGATATGAAAGTCTTAACACTACCGAAATCGTCAAGAGAAAAGAATTGTAGAAGCTCAAAGTGTTAAAACATGAAGCTCAAATCGAAATTTTTTTAATACTGACCAATAGACAAAAGATCTGAGAAACGTCATTGAGCAAGCACAACTTTCAGAGCTGTTCAACGAGGGCATGTGGTACACTCGAACAACCGTGAGGATGGGAAGCGATTTGATATTGGAGAGACTTTACATAGGTTTTGCAAACCAAGCATAGCTAAACATATTCCCAAGATACATGTTGAAGAATCATTCTATTATGAGGTCAGATCATGGACCAATGACCATGACAAGACACCATCAGAATGACAGGCCAACACGCAGGGTGAAACCCAAGTTTGAAGCATTCAGGACCCAAATACACGATGTAAGGCAAATCATACAAACCACTTGGTAGAAGACGAATGCAGAATTTGGTCAACAACATGACTCATCAGACCAATTAGGTCAAATGCTAGGGTTGGAGTAAAAACTAGCGAGAACAATACAAATACTCAAGAACTGGAGCAGAGAAAATGTCAAGTGCATTGAAAAGTTTATCAAACAAAATAAAAAGGAATTTGAGAGACTGCGGAAAGGGAACAACTTCTAACTGGCGCAACGGTCCTCAAGAGAGCTTGATGAATTCATCACGCTTTAGAATGACTTTTGGAAACAAAGGGTGAAGAAGGACTGGTTCAAACATGGAAATCAGAAAACAACATTCTTCAACAAGTGGGTAAAAAAAGACAGGGAAGAAATCACATCACGCAGCTAAAGGATGGCATTAGGAACTGGATAACTTAACCAGAAGGGTTGTGGACGCTGGTAGTCAATCATATCAGCTCAATGTTTGTCAAAGAATCAATTATGCAACAAGATTCCTTTAGACAGTCAAGTCTAACTGACGTACTTTTGCTAATTCAAGCGTTAGTAGCTACCGCACAACAGAGTAAGCTAGCAACGGTGACGGCAGAGAAAGTCAAAAGGGCAGTTTTCCAAATGGGTAAATGGAAGGCACCAGAACCAGACGGCCTCCCAACGGGTTTCTACCAAACCTACTAGACGGAAGTAGACGACTACCTAACAAAAGTGGTCAAGGAATTCTTCGCGAGAAGGAAAATGTTGAGGGAGTGGAATATGATGAACATCAATTTGATCCTGAAGATCAAGGTACCAACTACTCCCTCTAATTTATGTCCAATTAGCCCATGTAATGTGACTTATAAGATTATACTGAAAATACTAGAAAATATACTTTAAAAATCATGGGGTACCTAATCTCGAAAAACCAAGCAGCGTTCATCCAAGGAAGATCGATTGTAGAAAACTCTCCCATAGCACATGAGCTGATAGAAAATATGAGAAAGTGCAAGAAGGGCAATCTGCCCACTGTAGCAATGAAAATAGACATGAGAAATGTATATGACAGAGTCTCTTGGTCGTTCCTAGAGAAGGTCATGGAGTGGATGGCATTCCCAAAAGTACAGGTTAAGTGGATCATCGAATGTGTCACCACGGTCATATACTCCGTTAAATTCAACGAAATAATATCACAGCCATTAACACTGAGACAAGGACTAAGGAAGGGATGCCCTTTATCTCATTTCCTCTTCATATTATGCTAAGAGGCATTGTCATCCATGTTTGAATCAGTATAATTCAAACAAGTTTGCTGAGGCATACAGTGTGGGATAGGAGTTCAAAGGATGTCAAACTTAATGTTTGTAGAGGACATTATTACATTATTCGAAGTAGCGGAGAAGGGGATAAGAATGCTCGCCTCAACCCTAATTTTTTTTGCAGTTTACTCAGGACAGAGACTAAACTTTGATATATAATTGTTCCTCATAAGCCCAATACGATGCGTACGAAACAAACCTTATCAAACTCACCTTCGATATAAAGTCCGACCTCCACGACGGGAAATATCTCTGCCACAAAATTAATTTTTAGGGGTCAAAATTCAAGGTTTTTAAGAGCCTTAAGTGGAAGATAATAGTGTGGGCGGCAATCTGAAGGAAAACATACATGTCAATCATGGAACAATAACGTTATGTAAGAACGACTATCCATACTGCCACAAAACTCCATCGGGACGTTTATGATACCAAAGATAATTACAAAGGAGATAGAAAAACAAATGGCAAGGTTCATTTGGGCTAGCTATCCGGAAGGTAGAAAGATCCACTGGAAAGCCCAGCCCAATTTATGCGCCTCAATATGGCACAGGGGTCTGGGATGAGATCAAACTCGGGGATGAACTAGACAATGCTTGGAAAACAAGCTTGGGTGATCCTTCAAAATAAGGAATCCTTCTTCTCCATGTTCTTCACTACCAAATACAGCAAAAGATAGAGCCTCCTGAAAACCAGTCCAAAGCAAGGCGACTCATGGGGATGGAGAGGAATATTTTGGGGCCTATAATTGATCAAGTCTCACCTTAAGTGGAAAATTGTAGAAGGGAACACTATCGATATCTAGGATAATTGGATCCCAAATCAACAAAACCCAATAAGATTTAACAATAACACCCTTCCCAACCCGAGCTTCAAAGTAAGTGACCTTATCGATACAAACAAGAACTGGACACTACCACTGCTATGAGTAATATACCCAAGCCAAACAATTAAGGAGATTGTCAAGATACACATACCTCACCACCCCTTTGGATTGGTGGACTATCAAGCCTGGGGAAAAGAGATTCTGGGGAAATACACAGTCAAGTCGGGATACCACACTATGGGAGAACAAGATGCGATCAAAACTGTCATTGTCATCTACCTAAAGAGATAGCCAAGACGAAACACACATGTGGAAAACCTTATGGAATGGGAGTCTCTCAGAATTTCTTATATAGAGAATGGTACAGGGGGCCTTCCCAACAACACTAAGCCATAGAAAAAAAAAGTATGAACATATGGAATACATGCCAAATGTTCACTAGGGTGGAAGAATCAGTGGAACATATGCTCTTTGAATCCCAGTTCTCAAGGAAAGTCTGTAGGCTAAGTAGACTGGGGTTTGATTTCAGCAGAGGGAGACCTAAATTATTTAGACACAGGCTAAAAACATGGTTTACAACAGCTCCTATTCAGGTTGATAAGGAACTTGGGTGCATTGTCGTCTGGGCGATTGGGTGTTCCAGAAATAAAGCGACTTTTGAACAATCATCGATATCTATTGACCACGCGGCAGAAATAATACAATCTATTGTGCCACCATTGCTAATGGGAGTACATTACTACAAACCACTTGGACCCAAACGCAGAGCTGGAACATGCATTTATTTAATCAAGCAACGGCGTCGAACCGATAATGGAAACCGTTATGGAAAGAGATATCTAACATGTATGGCTTAAGAAGTACAGGATCGCAAATAACCTTTTCAGGGACTCCACAAATATTATAACGGATGCGGAATACTACAGAAAAATTAGGAATGGAGTGGCGGCATGGTGAGTAGAAAGGGGATGCACGCGCGGAGCAGTGGTCGAGGTCAATAGTAATCAAAGTGTTGTTAGCCGTTCAAGCAGAACTAACGTCTATCTTGAACGCAATGAAATAAGTACCTAACAGAGGGGTTCACTGGGTACTTATCAAAACTGACTATAAAGTAGCGCTACGGTACACCACCAATTGCCCAGAAATACCTCCAGATGTAAAGCAAATTACTAGGGAGATTCTAATTCTAGGTATGGTATTCACAAGTTTAACAATTGTAAAATTAGATAAATTAGTAGTAGCTAGCGTACATGATTTAGCAAAAGCAGTCATAATTTGTATCACACATTCATCATATTAATGAGAATGAGCCCACTGTGTTTCTTTTAAAAAATGAAAATGAGGAATACAACCAAGTGGGCCAATAACACAATGTAACATTGTTGAACCTGGCAGAGATGAATAGGTGGCAAAAGGCGGCACAATTAGGAGAAAAATAAATGACATCAGTGGAGAAGAGATTCATGACGGCCATTAAATAAAAAGCGAAAGAAACTTCGGCAACCTGCAAAGAGCCGTTCATTTTGCCCCTATTCAACACAATAATAACTAATTTTCACCATAAATGAGAGAGGTTTTTTCCTGAATTAGAGGCTTCAAATACGAGTTTACCACAGTCAATCAGTGGTGATTTCTCAATGGGTCAAACAACATTAGTTCGCCAGAATTTCAGCGACATCAAAGGAGAGCATACAAGTCTGTTGATCTTCTTTCTATTTTGAAAATGAAAGGATCGGTATTCAAAATATATGATGATGGTTAAACATGACAAGCCCAAATGAGCTATTGGGCCTATATCAGGCCAACAACATTAAAAGAAGTGGCCATAGAAGAAATGGTCATAATTATTACAATCTTCATTGGCACTTAATGTATCGTGCATAAGTTGAGTTATATACAAATCCTAATGGGGTTACTCAAGTATAAATACAAGGTATGATTACATTTTAGTATTCATTCTGTTTTTCATACGATATTCAGACGGTTCACTGACTCAAGCATCGGAGAATTTTCCCTGGTACTTCCCATGGACTTGTTTCTTGGCAGATCATAGCCAAGGAATTTGACGGTGATGCTTGATCAATTTCATGGAACATCAATTGGCACACCCGACGGGACCAATTAAGTCAGATTTAATTTTCTTGGTTTATGTCCACTTGTACGACTACTCGAAGGAGTGAGAGGTTGGGGCTCAAGGGAACATGCACTGTTGATGAGGTACAATCCTCGTACAGGAGAAAATCAAGATGGTTAATTCCCCAACTTTGCAAAATACTGAACATGAGGCAGTGCAAGTCTCGATTGTTGAGCATGAGACGAAGCAAATCTTTACTGAGCCTAGTTCAGTGCCTATCAAGGTACCTTATGCTAATGTTTCAGGATCCTTAAGGTAACCGAAGGTTAGTTTTGAGCTTAGGGTAGTAGTTGGAAATATGGGCTTTGTGCAGAACCTGTCAATTAGCCAGCGTGATGAGAGAGATGGATATTTTACAGAGGTTTCTGGTGATTCTTATATCAAGGCTTATGAACGTACTATCCAGGCGAATCAAGACAAGGAAGTGGTTGGTTAGCAACCATATTTAGAGCAAGTGGTGCAAATGTTGGCGGTAGCAGAATATCAGATCACTCCTCTCAATGTCGAGGAGTATGGCACCTTGATGGTTATGAAAATGCCAGTAAGGCATGTGTCTCAACCCATGTTGACATTACCATATCCAGGATACTTTGGAGATGTAGCTCAACTACGACCTCAACCCTCATTTCCGGCTTACTCTCAAGGGATGATGTATCCAATATCCTCTTCGGTGTTGGTCATCTCAACAGTTTTCTTCCTTGGATTCGAAGTTGGGTATGGAATTGTGTCTTCCAGGGGAACTTAGGGATACATTGGGGTAGGATTGCAGAATCCCATGCATGGTCAAGGACCTTATGGATTTTTTGGGCAACCTCTGATGCTTTCGGGGGCCATAGGACCCTGGATGCATCCTGGTCACATAGATTCCCAACCTATGTTCCAGACTCTATATGGAGAAGTCCCTGGAGGGTTGCATCCACTTAGGAATTTGCAATTAATAGGATCGAGAGGAGATATCGGAGATTCATTGAAAAGATAATTGGACCAGTTGATTTATCCAATGGGGCAAGTAGCAGGTTCTCCTTTTAGCCCATTGATAACTTCAGTTCGATAGTTAATAGATACAAAGTTTCCAGAAAGGCTTCCTATGTATATTGGAGATTCAGATCCTTAAGAGTTCATTCAAACATTTTTTAGTCTTATGAATTAGTAGGATTTTGAAGAAAGGTTAATGTGTAAGCTTTTTGGGAGTTATCTTCAAGGGAAGGCGCAAGAATGGTTCAACATACCTAGGGGTTCTTTGCACTCTTAAAGAGACTTCAGTGCAGCTCTTCTGAGTCAGTATGCTCAAAATAAGAAGTTAACTGAGACTTTACCTGAACTATACCAAACCAAGCAGAAGTCATGGGAGACCAAGGAAGCTTTCTATCACTGATATGTGGATGAGAGTTTGGGACTAGTGGAAAGTACCAAGAATGAAGTAATCCAATGGTATTTGATAGATATGTGAAATGTGGAATTACAAGAAGTTAACCACCAACACTCCTCGAACCTTGCAAAAGCATCTGGAGATCGTTGAGCAGTATTCTAAGGTAAAGGAAGCTTCAAAGAGGAAGAAATGATATTTGGTTGATAAACAGGGGAAGAGTAATGACTTACGTGGGAAAAACCAGCGAATTGGCCAGGCTCAGCTTTGAAAAGTATACACCTATAAAGTATATCTCCGGCACAGATTCTAAGTATATTAGAGGTATGTTCCGACCACATCTACCTATGAGGGATACAGAAAATGCATTGGCTGCGATAAGAGCTACATAATTACCAAAAATATTAGGCCATGATACGATCTCAGATGGAGATTAAAATATGTGCAAGGGAAGGTCGATTTCAAGATCAAGAACCTCGACGGGGAATCATGGGGAACCCCCAAGACCAGGGAACGATCGTAGGGATTGTCAGTCGTACAAGAGGAACTGTCATAGCAATGGAGGCGGAATAGATAGAAGACCTCGAGATCAAGGTTAAGAAAGAAGGGAGGAACGGCCTCGAGAGCAGCCAGTTAGGAATCAGGGGAACAGAATTGGGGATAACCCAGTGATACATATGGTGATTAATGTATTAATGGAATCGTGGGGGAGAGGTCTTCAAACACAGTTATAAAGGATTATTCACGTCACTTTCCTACAGGAGAGCTACGACACAAGAGGTTCCGGCAGGATGAGACAATGACGTTTTCAGAGGTAGATGCAGTTCTGAATAACACTCCATATGCTAACCCCATGGTGGTCTCGGTCGTGATTGGAATTTCGTTGGTAAAGAGGGTGTTTATTAGGGGTGGGGAAAAAATGAAAATCAAACTAAAAATTGAATTATCCAAATTCGAATAACTCGAACCAAATTTAATATACGATTTTCGGATATCCGAATTGAATAGACCAAATTCTGAATATGGTTTTTGGAGGGATTTTGGATATTAAAACTCAAATTGAAACCTAAACCAAATTCCGAATTGTAATTAATTAAATTAATTAAATATATAAAATAATAATATTTAAATTTAAAAATAACAAAAATAAATTTATAAATAAATTTAAGTTGGAGGACCAATGTTTTAATTTAAAATTTTATCCACAAACTCTAAACTCTAAGTAAGTTTGGGGTAATAATTAAATAACACAAGTTACCCTAAGTAAATTTGTGGAGTGTTTGAAGATGAATGTGAATGTGGAGTACTTGAAGGCTTGAAGAGTGTGAAGACTTTGAAGATAAATACTAAAATGAACTATTTTTCTTTAATCTTAAATGGAATGCTAAAATTGTTATGGTTGAATTTGTATTGTATTTGTTGGATTTTAAATTTGAAACTTGATTTTGATGATGTAGAAATTAGATTACATATTTTTATTTAATTTTAAGTTAATTTATATGATTTTAGTAATTATTTTTAAAAAATTACAATTAATTTGGTTTATTCGGTTTGAATTTGGTTTCAAACCGAAAACGAATTCCAAATTTGGTTCGGATATTTTGGATTAATCAGTTTATTCGGGTCGTTTTGGTTTTGGATTTTTTAGGGGTAAAATCAAATAACCCGGACCAAATAAACCAAAAATCGATTAAATTGAATCGACGCCCTAGTGTTTATTGATGATGGAAGTGGTGTCAAGGTAATGTTTGCAAACTGTTTTGACCAGCGGGACATAGGTCGCAGCAACTTGGAAAAAATTTACTCGCCCTTGTCTGGTGTTACAGGTAAAACTATATTCCCTTTGAGAGAGATCACTTTGTCTATGCGGGTAGCTGATGGGGATAAAGGGGTGATGATAGATTGCAATTTTGCATTCATCGATTCATACTCGCCTTACAAAATGTTCCTTGGAAGACCGTGGATGTGTCATGTTCGAGTTGTGTGGTCTCCCTATCATTTGATGATGAAGTTTCTCACGGACAAAGGGATAGCTGCCATTTGAAGAGATCAGGTGGTAGCTAAGAATTGTAATTTGATAGAATTAAGGGAAGCAAGGAAGACGAGAAATGGGGCCCTGGTACATGGAGAGATTAGTCATGCTGATACGGAACAGATGCCTATTCGAGAGTTGGGCACAATGGTCGTAGGGAGATTAATGCCTGGGAATTTTAAGGAGAAGTTAGGAATTTTGTTGGAAGAATATGGTGATGTGTTTTCTTGGAGCACTTCTGATCTTACTGGAGTACTTTTGAGATTGAAAATACATGGGTTAAATATCCATCATTTGATAAAGCCAGATAAGCAGAAAATGAGGGTATTCACCAAAGAGAGGGCAGTGGCTATTAAAGTAGAGATTGAGAAGTTACTTAAGACGGAGTTTATCAAGGAGATGCTTTATCTGGAGTGGTTAGCTAACCCATTTATGGTCCTAAAACATGATGGAGCTTGGTGAATATGCATTGATTTCATTGATCTGAATAACTGTTTCCCTAAAGATAGTTATCCGCTGCCTCCAATTGATATGTTGGTGGAAGCTATAACTGGATATCAGGTTTTGGCTTTTTTTTATGCTCACAAAGGGTATCATTAGATATTGATGGCAGAAGAAGATAAGGAGAAAACCTCATTCATCACGAATGTAAGCACGTTTTGTTATAAGAAGATGTTGTTTGGGCTTAAGAATGCAGGAGAAACTTACCAGCCACTAGTGGACAAATTGTTTAAGAAATAGATAGGGAGAAATTTGGAGATATATGTGAAGGATATGGTTGTAAAAAGTAGGATTCAAGATAAGTTTCTAGCTGACTTGAAAGAAACATTTGAGGAGCTTCGAGGGGCAAATTTGAAACTGAACCCCGCTAAGTGCGTGATTAGAGTAAGGGCTGGAAAATTCCTCAAATTTATGGTATCTAAGAGGGGTATAAATGTTAATCCTAAGAAGGTTGAGGCCTTAATTAAAATAAAGAGCCCGCAGACGTTGAAGGATGTCCAAAACCTTACTGGGTTTCTAGCAGCTTTGAGTTGGTTCCTCTCGAAGGGGGCATAAAAGAACTTACTCTTCTTCGATGTTCTCGGGAAATCAAAGAAGTTCAAATTCATGAATAAGTACGAGGCACCATTCAGGAAGTTGAAATAACACCTTCGACTTTGGCCAACACTCACGAAGCTGGAGAGAGGCGAGGTATTGTTTTTGTACATTTTTGCTATCAGTGCGGTACTGGGGAAAGAGAATGAAAGATAACAACATCCCATATATTTTGTGAGTCAAGCTTTACAGGGGTCTGAAACCAGGTATACAGCTCTCGAGAGATTGATCTTGGCATTGGTACATGCAACACGAAGGTTGTGTCCCTACTTCCAAGGGCATACAATAGTATTGCTTACCAATCACCATATTAGGCAGATTCTTTTAAAGCCAGAATCTTCAGGGAGGATAATGAAATGAGATGTTGAGCTAGGAGAACATGACATACAATTTCTCCTTAGAACATCGATTAAGGGCCAAGCCCTCGGAGATTTTATAGTGGAGACAACAGAGCCTATCGAGTTAAAGAGGATGTTTAAGAGAAAGAAGTATGGAAGTTGTATGTAGATGGTTCCTCACACTCGAGAGGAAGTGGAGCAGGAGTGTTGCTCACTAGTCCTGAGGGCAAGGATTACTCGTATGCGTTACACTTTGTGTTTAAGGCCACGGATAATAAAGATGAGTATGAAGCCTTGGTTACGGGATTATGCCTGGCTAAGGATCTTAAGGTGGAGAACTTGGAGATATTCAGTGACTCGCATATTGTGGTCCAGCAAATCAAAGGGAATATGAGGCAAGGGAATGCAATTTGTAATGATATTTGGAGGTAGTAAAGCCTTTGTTGAATGGTTTTTGAACTTACACCCTGACATAGGTGCCGAGAGAAGAAAACCATAAAGCATATGTATTAAGTAAGCTTGCTTCATCATATTTGGGAATTCAATCCCAAAATTAATTACTCGTGGAGACCTTGAATAAGTATAGTTTTAAGGAGCAGGTGGTGATGGCACTCGAAGAGGGAGAATCTTGGATGATGCCTATTATCAATTACCTTCGAGATGGAGTTCTACCGAGGATGTAGTTTTAGCAAGAAAGATAAGGTTGAAAGCTCCAAGGTACGCATTGCAAGATGGAGTTCCATATCGACGGGGGCATCTTCAACCATTGCTTCGATGTGTCACTCCTCATGAAGCTGATTATTTGATCATAGAGGTTCATGAAGGTATATGTGGTAGCCATCAAGGGGCTCAATCTGTGGAAAGGAGGCTCATTGAGCTGGATATTACTGGCCTATGATGTTTAATGACGCAAATAAGTATATTCAAGCTTGCCATTAGTGCCAAAATTATGCATTGATTATTCATATTCCTCAGGAGAAGATGATGAAAATTCATAGTTTGTGGCCATTTGATAAATGGGGGATTGATCTAGTGAGACCTTTTCCAGAGGTCCCGAGATGATTCAGGTATCTTATCGTGACCATCGATTAATTCACAAAATGGGTTAAGGTGAAGCCACTGATGAACATCAAAGGGAAGTCTCTGATTGCATTCTACTAGAAGAATATCATTTGTCATTTTGGGATTCCAAAAACTCTAATAACTGATAATGGTACGCAAATTGCCCATAATCATTTCAAAAAATGGTGTGAGGAATACAAGATTCAGTAGAAGGTGATAGTTGTATATCATCCCCGAAAAAATGGCAAAGTCGAGGTAACCAATCGAATGATTGTGAATTGTATTTATGCAAGACTCAATGGGGCCTAAGGGAATTGGATATGTGAATTACCTAGTGTTTTGTGGGCTTATAGAACAACTGAGTCCTTTGCCACCGGAGAAACACCTTATAGCTTGGTTTATGGTTCCGAAGAGGTGATCCCTACGAAGATTGGGGTGTCGAGCCGAAGGATGATAGAATTTTTTTGTGAAGAATACAAGGTTCGATAGAAGGTGACAGTTATATATCATCCCCAGGAAAATGACCAAGTTGAGGTAACCAATCGAACGATTGTGAATGGTATACGTGCAAGGCTCGAGGGTGCCAAAGGGAATTGGATATGTGAATTACCCAGTGTTTTATGGGCTTATAGAACACCTGAATCCTCTGCAACTGGAGAAACACCATATAGCTTGGTTTATGGTTCCGAAGGTGACCCCTGCGGAGATTGAGGTGTCAAGCCCAAGGGTGATACATGTTCTGAATGAGATATTTATGAAGATAATTGTTGTGTGGACCTCCCTGGTGAAGGAAAAGGGGGAATTAGCGTCTCTACATGAAGCTAAGGTGAAGGAGAAAGTTAAGCGTTATCATGATCGAAGGGTCAGGAAGGTTCAGTTCAACTTGGGAGATCTAGTCATGAGGAAAAAATAGAAGAGGCGGTGTGATCCCGAGGGAAAGTTACCTGCAAATTGGGAAGGACCCTATAGGGTTGTGGGAGCATACCCGGGAGACAGTTTCACCCTCGAAACCATGGATGGTGATCTGGTTCCAAGGCGATGGAATATTGTCAACCTTCAAAAGTATTATTAGCTCTAGGTGAATAGGACAAAGGTTCGAAGGTTTGAAGATGAAAATATTAGATTCGTACGTCATACGCTGTGATTGATGAAATATATGTTGTACGACTTCTACTATACTTCTCATGGTTAGTAGATCAATTTCGTACATTGGGCGTTGTGACTGATAGAGTAAGTTGTACGCCCTGTGCTGCACTGCTCATGAATGTTGAATCAGTTTTGTACGTTGTGCACTCCGACTGATGGAATAAGTTGTACGTCATGTGTGACACTTTTTGTAATAAATATCTCAGTCTTGTACACCATGCGTTGCGGCTGACTGAATGAAGTTTGTACACCATGCGCTGCACTTCTTGTTATTGTTATCTAAGGTTTGTACACCGTGAGCTGTGATTGATTGAATGAAGTTTGTACGTTATGCGTTGCACTTTTTGTTATTTTTATCTAAGTTTCATACGCCACGCGCAGCGATTGATTATTTGAAGTTTGTAAACTATGCGCTGCATTCAAATTTTTATTTTTTTCTACAGGGTACGCGAGACACTGCCCATTATTTCACATTTTAAGCAAATTGCTAATGATTATGTTCGGTGGTTGAATAAAACCTTGATAGTCTTAAGATTCGAGGAGGAAAGAAGGAAAGTACAAGTATTATAAATATCATACATTACTATATCGAAATGTACAACAACTCATGGTCTAAATGTTCTAGGGTGCTAAATTTCCTAGCTTTTCCTCTAGCTTCTCAATTTCTTCAATTTTAATACCAACTGCCCGCTGAATGTCTCACTCTTGTCTTTGGGGTATTTATAGGGATCTATTATTGTCTAGGTGCAAGGACATTTTGGTTTAAGGCCTGGTTGATCATTATCTTCCAGGTTACTTAATTGAAGATCTTTGGTCCTAGGAAAACTTCTTTTTTACAACCAGGAGTATTTTTCTTTCCACTACTTACATTAGATGCTTGAGTCCTCGAGGACCTATGAACATTGGTGTTCTTTTTAGCCTTTGAAGTACTGGATGACAAAGTTCTCAACCCTCCTATTCAAGGGTGTGCCTGAGAGAAATCCTTTAACCACTCTGTCATAGCCTCATACGCCGCTTTTTGATAAGGAGTCCCTTTGGTAAATACCCTGCGGTTAATAACCCAGTTATCAACCACATTAACTAGAAACTCGGTAATATTAGTGATAAGCCTTGGGTGGAGAACACCATGGTACAATTCGGGAGCTCAAAGGCTCTCAACGTAAACTTTGAGAGTAGAATGTAGCTCCTTGTTTTTTCCCTCGAGTTGAGAGTTTTCAACAGTCAAGGACTCAACTAATGTGAAATTTTCATCCACGACTTCAGTTTTTTTGGCTAAGACCTCGTTCAATCTACTATTCTCATTGACAACCATTTCATAAAGTTGCACTACCTCCCCCACCTAAGCCTTAAATTTATAAGCTTTGGTTCGGCTGAAGTCGAGACGAGCCTGAGTTATTGGAAACCTGTTAGCATTTGCAAGACATTGGGAAAGGGACCCGAACTGGAAGATTATATGGTGAATAGTATCTTAATAACTTCTCTCACAAGGATCGCAGTTATCAACTACTTCGTGGGGACACAACCCCATTATACTTCCTTACTTCGAGATCCCTTGGAAGACTCTGAAATGCAAGATGCTTACCACTTTTCCAAGAATTTAATTCCGCATTCTTTGAATTCAATTCCACGTTCTTTTAATAGAGATCTTGTATTAGGCTTCGTATCGAGAGATGACTACTGTTGCACCAAGATTCTAGCTCCTTATTATTTTTGGCCAAGTCCAACATCATCTTCATCATGTTCCCTCAGGTGTTTTCAGCTTTGTTGTGGTTTTAGAAAGTTATTGACAAGCACTTTGTAATTATATCTCCAGTGCGTTGCACTACAAAGACAATAAGATAGTAAGAATTAAAAGGAGAGGAAAAGGGCAAAAAACTTCTTCATAAATAATAAGAATACATGAGGAGGCCATGGGGGAAAATTTTACATCCTACCCTACCCTAGAATCATCTTCCTTGGAAGTGGTTTGGTTCACCCCATCCTTAGCCACCTCTTGCTCTCAGCTACTTCTTTTGGAGTTAAGGTTTCAAGGGGAAGAGCACGAATTTCCTCAGCAACATAAAAATTCTTCGAAGATTTCAAGACATCTAAAAGAGCTACTTGTAGACCTTCATCCTTGGTAGCTTCTTCCCACTTCTTTTCAAGAGCATCACTAGCATTAGGCTTTGGGGAAGTCTTTAAAAATTCCATCTTCTCAGCTGGGAAAAGATCAGACAACGCAGGTATGAGATCGTCCTCGACCAAGGAGTGACAACCAGCTTCCTGTGAAGATTGAAGGAGATTCAAGAAGAAGTTGTAAAGTTCTTTAGCTTCATTAACTTATCCTTGAAAGCTTCGAGTAAGGAGGCCTGGGCCTCAGGATATCGAGCCTTCTCCAAATCCCCCACAAGTCTTAGCTTCTTAGCCTTAAGGGCCTCATTATTCTCCTGGTTTTCTTCAACTCTTCCCTTAAACGGACTAGATCTTCATCCTTCTTTTTCAGCTCCTCCTTTTCTTGAATTAGGTTGCTGCTCTTTTGATGAACCTCATTGCAAAGGCTCAAACTCTCCTCATGTAGTTTCTCTTGTTTGGCACCCAACACCACTAGAAAAGAGGATAGAGACCGAGACACCTGATACTTGAAATAAATAATAAATGTGGGGTATACATATATACATAATAAAAAAAAGTAAAGACAGAGAAGAGCACAGAGGTAAAGCTTTGAGGGTGTTTTCAAACCTCGGGGTCTGTGACTAAACCCCCCAGACCTTCCTTGTCTAAGACAAGAGCACTCAAGGAGGTGTGAGTTGATCGAGGAGTGTGAGGGGTTTCAGGGGTTCGATCATTCTTCCCCCTTTTATGTTGCTCGTCGGTGGAAAGTTGTTCTAAGCTTTTCCTTTTGTTCTTGTCAGCTACTTGCACATCATTACTCTGTACGAGAGCATCTGAATCAACAAGGGAAGTTTCACTCACGGGAGCATTGCTGGTATTGCTTTTTTGTTGTCAGCCACTTTTCTTTAAATCCTTCAAAGCTCCACTAAGGCCCACTGAGAAATGAGCAAAAAGTTAGAAACGGGAAAAGAAAATACATTGCAAAATAAATTCTATCACTAAGATACCTTTCGAAGGGTCAGACATTTGAGACGTAATCTGAAGAGGGGTTTCTCGAGCGAGCTTCTTAGATTTTGGTTGTGGAATATTATCTCTTTCGATAGCCCTTTTTTGTTTCTTAGTGGCAATACGTTGTTGCTTCTTGTGCTCGAGCTTATCATATACGTATGTTTGATAGATCTCAGGTACCCACATAAAGCCACAAGTATCAGTTGTAACCTTAATATCTTTATAATCGATGCATGTACATCTTCGAGATCACTGGGAGGAACATATTTTTTCCCTGTCAAAGATTCAACGACTACATCTGGATTCCACGAAGGGGCTTTGTACCTTCGACTATAATTAAAAGTGAACCCTTTGTGATTCCATCCAGACGAGTTGGAAGGAGTGAGAAAATATATTTTTTTCTTCTTAAATCTGCTGACGAGCGTAATAACAATATCTTTTTTGCTCTCACTATGTGTCACACTATATAACAAGCGGAGCAGCCTATATTTAGGCCTAATCTCGAGCTTGTGATACCTCGTCATAAACAACACAATGATTACTATTACATTAGGATGAACTTGTGCGGGGTTGAATCCAAATTCTTTAAGTACCTTAGAGAATAAAAGGGGGGAAAGGAAAGCAAAGCAAAGCCCATTTTGAATGTGTTTTAGATAGACGATTGATTTCCCTATTGGAAGATTTGTAGGAGATTCCTTTGCCTTTAAAGGGGTCAACTCGAGGTCAAGAGGAATAATTTGCACAATGATTGGTAGACAAAAATTCCGAAATCGAATCCGGCTCAAAGAAGCACCTTCGAGGTTGTCATCCTCTGAAAATGAATTTTCATTATCTCTAGGGTTATCCTCATCAATACGTTCTCTAGTTCTACAAAAGTTTCACTTCCTTCACTCGAAGAAATCTGATCCTCCTCATCTCATCCATGAGGGTAAACCTACCTTGAGAATGTCGCTTTCCACCTTCTTCTTTAATACAACCCTCAAAGAAAACTCATCCCGCGTTACCGGAATTTGAAGCTATGTATTCCCAGTCAAAAGAGATTTCCTTGAAGGACCTTTTCCTTTGCCGGAAGGCCAAAGGAGAGGAATTGCCCCAAGAGGCATGTCGGTAATTACATAGCCATGTGGATTATAACCTATATGACCAATGTTGTAGATCTCTTCATTAAAACCCTATATGAATCTTTTACTTCTTCTAAAGCAGGGCTAGAACCTTTTAATCTGTCGCTTTAACTGTGTTCGGAGAATGAACTTTCCTTTTTTCAATTGAAACTCGCTAGAAAACCCCCTCTTATCATAAAGGTTACAAAAAGTAGAAGATCTAGTTGCCATGATAATGAACAAGGAAGAAAATTAATGTGGAGGAGAAGAAAAACTTACTTGTTAAGAATGAGAAGAAGAGTGATGGAAGTAGTTGAGAGAAATTTGTGCATTGGAAATATCCTTCTCAAATAATCCTGCAGAAAAAGTGAAGGGAAGTTGAACAAATGAGCAGCTATGAAGGCTGAAACGGCGGATATACAACGATTATCTTGAAAAACTAAAAAGTTGAAAAGGCGTGAGAATCTTTCCGTATCCCCCATAAAATAAATCGCTCGTCACACGCCTTTTTCCACAAGTGGTCAGAGCGCGCACCCTTACAAATTTTGGAAAAAAAGAATAGATCAGAGAATTAAAACATCACCTCGAGGGTTAGAAATAGTTTTATGACCAGATAATCTCGAGACATAGAGTCAAGGCTCAATCCCTTTGTTGATAAACCCTGAGACACTTCATTCCGGTTTCCTCCAATACAATCTCGAATGTTTCTAAATCTCGAGGAGATCTTTAATCTTCTAAGGGTTTTTTATGATGGTTAAATCTGACAAGCCCAAATAAGCTATTGGGCCTGTATCAGCCCAGTAGCATTAAGAGAAATGGTCTATGAGAATAAACGATCATAATTATTACCGTCTTTATTGGCACTTAATGTGTCATGCAGAAGTTGAGTCATTTACAAATGCTACTGGGGTTACTCAAGAATAAATACAAGGTATATATACATTTTAGTATCCATTATGTTCCTTTGAGCCTTCACGGGGACTTGTTTCTTTTCAGATCATAGCCAAAGGATTTGACGGTGCTGGTTTACCGATTTTGTGATGCATCAACATGATATATGTTCCTTAGTAGAAAGAATAGAATGCACTAAGCTTTGTTTGGAAAGTTTTATTTGGCTTTACGGGTCAAATTTAGATTTTGATTCAGTACCTTTGTTTGGCAAGCAGTGTTCAATGGCTGATGCAACTCTATCTATAAACTTGAGCTTAGATCTCATTTCGAACTGCCGGTGCTCTTAGTAATAGGACAGTAGCCAATCGTTTGCGATGGTTGATGCAGTGCAGTAGCCAAACGTTGGCAGCAATCAGAGTGGTAAGATGCAGCCATCTCTTTGAAGGGTTTTATTATGGTCGTCGCTGACCATCAGTTTCACAACCCGAAAAATCAAATTAAAAAAAAGGTTACACAACCCGCCGTAGCACATATTTCAGCATTGGATTCATTTTAGACATGTTGATCAAATAACTTTATTTAAATACCAACGTAATTTAACCTTATAATCTACCAAGGGCGTAGCACATATATATAAACAAAACTGCCAATGCACTTCAATATGAAACCGCAGCACTTAACCATTAGGAGTTTAATGGTAGCAAGTAACATGTTATGAATGGTCCATCACAATTCTACTTATCAATATATCATTTCTGATTGCCAGCTTCAGCGGGAGTGTCAACTACCTCCGCCTCAAGTGACTCAGGGACATAATGCGACGAGGATGCTTCCTGCTGCTGGAAACTGCCACCAGATGGTGACCCCCATTTCGTCGTAAGAGCCGTGCTCATCATTTCATAGATCTTTCCTCCCAGATGAGAAGGATTCTCCGGCTGCAGATTAAAAGGTGGAA
>JAULKM010030464.1:0-13690 GCA_032355605.1 Rubia tinctorum | reverse complement strand
ATATATATATCTAGGCTTATATTCACCCTTGTATGCATGAACCCTTAGGAATATCTCTCTTCTCTGTGGACGACCCCAACTTGCCAACTATCTACTTAGTTGTATTTAGTAAGCATATTGGGCTTAAAATAGCATATTTTGAGAGGTACGGCGGAGACCTCCCACCTATCAAATAATACTTGACCATGTTCACCCCATATAGGTCTACTGATCACACATATAAACATTAACTTTGGGATATGCGACTTGTGTATACATGTGCGATGGGGCTCCGGTTCATCCGGGCCCAACAGGTGCCTCACTATTTCTTGTCTTAAATAGAAACATTTCTCATCTACGTGAATGACATGGTCCATTGATCTGAATATGAGTTCTGCATCTAGCTTTTCTAAAACAAACCATACATGTTATAACTTTTTGTGTTCTATGAGAACTAGTTTGATGTTGTTTTTATGGATTTTTTTATCACCTTGGGTGCCACTTCCCATTGAACACTACTCTTCTAAATATTTAGTGCTTTTTTTGTTCCCCTTATTGTGTGTCTCTTAATTTTAGGCAATACCCTCAAAGTATCAAAGTTGATATCTTTCTTATTCCTTGTGTCATTTGAGCTCGAGGAAGAGCCTAGATTGTGCTTACTGTGAGTATGCAACAATCAAACCTTTCTGATGCCTCTAAAATTTTTGAATGTAGAAGCTTCCCATCCTTGTGGTTCTCCAAAAAGAAACTCTGCCAAATGCTGCTTCTCTTTGTTTGTAAGATTCTTCCACATTGACCCTAAAAAACCAATGAGGAATGGAAATATGCACAATACTGAGAGTAACCAGCACCCTCGGGTGACTCGGGACGGCTTGATGTAGTGTAATGCAACCTGGGGGTTCCCCAACAAGGTAACAAACCCTAAACTTTTTGGGGTTGGGGTCGGGGTTTGCTACTGTTGTTGGAGAAGATGAAATGGAGCATATGAACTTTCTAGTTTTAGAGCATTTAATGTGTTTTGGATGTGGGTATTTACAGTGCAGGGTTTCAAATGTAGTTCGTAAATTTTTTTAAAAAAATTCCGTAAAAGTACATGAACAGTGGCAGAAAGTGTCCTTTTGGCGCCTTCCCAACAAGTAAAAAAGGGAAGAACCACCATTAATTAAATGGAGGGAAAAATTATCCCTCCTAGTTTCCCAGCTTTCCTTATCTTTTCCTTTATCAGTAGAACGTAGGGGGGGTTTCAGAGTAGTGTGGGGCCCAGGGGAAATTTGTTGCAGAGATTTCTCTCTTAGCAGATTCTCCTGGGAAGGGGGAGTAAGAAATTTCATAGTTATGTGATAGCTTATAAGGTAGTCGTGATAACAAGTACCACCTTAAGTCCTGATAGTAAAAATGGTTCAATTGACGTTTAAAATATTAATGCCAACTTTTTTCTCAATTTATTAAGTCCACAAGTTGATTGTAATACATTGCAAAATAACATATAAAATAAAAAACCCACCTATTTATATTTGAATTCTCGATAATAATCTAAACTAGTATTAATGAGAATTTAATTATGGAGTGGAGGGAATACATTGGAGCAAACAGTGTTCTAATCAGAACCAACAACTTTCTCTCTCTTTCTATCTCCCTTCTTCTCTTTCTAATTGCCACTATACTTTCACCACCAACAATGGCTCTATCGCTGCCACTTTTTCTCACCGAAATCACCAACCCAAAACTCAATACTAGCTTAATCTCAAACTATTCAGCCGTTGGGAGGCCGTCGCCGTACCTCTCAAAAATACAATTTGTAAGCCATTATGCTTCTTAACTACAATTAAGCAGATAGTGGCAAGTCGGAGTCATCCACAAAGATGAGGGGTTTCCTAAGGGTTCAATCATACTTGGGTGGATATAAGCACATATATATATATATATATATCAAAGCAATTAAAGAGGGTGGTTTTTGTTTGGTTTTACCTAAGTTGTGAATTGAAAGACAAAGCAACTAGCATATAAAGATAAGTATGCTAATCATGCAATAACTAAGAAAATAGGATTAAAACAAAAGTTAAGAAACTTTCGGCGCAAATGATATCCACTTCCAAGCCTCTTATAGTTCATAGAAACAATCAATCATTTATTCATCTTGATTACCTTTGTGAAATCTACACCTTTCATTTCGAAGACAAAAATTCCATTCTTCTTAAGCGTAATCTACAAAGGCGTTCAGCGACTAAACTTTATCAATTATCACTTTAGGCAATCAACGCCTAAATATATCTCATCAATGACATCATGCACAAAGAACCAATAGACTTGATAACACCTACAAATATTCTAACAAATGTCTAGGCATTTAACCAACAAATGCATTTACTAGGGTTAGTAAAGAAAGATCAACATTCAAGACATTCCCATTAGTGCTACCTTATGATAAACATGAAAAAAATCAATATTATCACATTCATCTAGAAATCTTGACATCATTCATAAAACTAGAAGTTCTAATTCCATGTTCTCGGATTTCATGCCAAAGAGATAAGAAATTGTGCATATTTTCCAATTCCTAACATGTTATCATACAAACATTTCATATTCTCAAACATCTAATCACATAAAAGAAGAAACTTACCACATGCATGTCATAATAAATGCTTAATAATCAAGAATCATGAATGAGTAATAAATGCTTCTCACCATGGGCTAAGAAGCATCAATCAATTGCTCTCAAGAGAAGAGTTTAGCTACTACAAGTCATACTACAAATCACAAGCATAATAAACAAAATAAAGATGAAAAAAAATGAAGAACTACGGTTTTAAATAGAGGGAATTTGACCAAGAGCAAAATAAATGAAGAGATAAGATATTAGTGGTCGAAGGAAAATAAAATAAGTGGCCTACTGGATGACTTCCACGGACCGTGGCATTTACAGGCCAATTTCTCCACTGTCCATGGAGCTGTGTTAAAACATCAGCTACTTTTACTTCACTGACCATGGAATTACAAGGCTATTATTTTCGCTGTCCGTGAAGCCTAATCTAGTCTCCTTTACCACTCTGCGTGAAGCCTAATCTAGTATCCTTTACCACTCTGAATGAAAATGGGCCTTCTCACCAAGATCTTGTCGTCTCTTCAATCCCGGTGTCTTTGCTCCTAACTCGATCATGGGAGGTCTCCGAAATAATTTCCAAACACTTCATAAACCTAAGATTTAGGACATAAAAACATGTGATATTATGCTAACCCTCTAATTGATAAAATGTTAATTCTCTTCCAAATAAGAACTTAATCTATTACAAAAATAGACTTCAAATGTGCTAAAAATAGGATAAATTGAGCACATCAAATCCCCCACACTTAAACCTTTACTCCTCCTTGAGTAAGAACAATCAAGGTCTTAGATGATTCCTAGGAACACTCTCGGGTTTTTATCCCAACTTTTCATTTTATTTAATCTCACCCTCACCCTTTTCCTCATAATTAAGGCTTCTCATTTTTGCATAGATCACCCTTTCGGGGTTTTTTACCTATCCGGGCCCCCAATTCTTGCCTAAGTTGCCCGCGGGCAGGTTTTAAACCTAGCGGGAAATACTTCCTAAGAAGTTCATATTTACAATCAAAAAGCAACAAATAATATCATACTACTTATGAGCACAACTATAATCTCCCACCTCCACATAAAAATTCATGCATTGTCCTCAATGCATATACACAATAGAAGTACAAGCGTAGGATACAGAAAAGGAAAGAGTTACTCACAATTAGGGCCACGCCCACTCTTTCTGCCTGAGTCAGCGTCTAGCACCTGGATCGAATGATGAATCATCACCCATATGGGAAGATCGCACCATGGAAATGATAGACTCAATGCCATCCTTGAACACATCAAATCGTTGATCAGCCATATCGAACTCACGTGTACAGTACTCGTGATGTTGCCGCATCTGCTGGTGTATAGTCGTCACTCTCTCATCAAGGCTCTTGACTCTCTAGTATAAGCTAGCAAACCTGTTGCCATAGTTAAAATGCTCCTGGGTGGGTGCCCTCGAGGGGGACGCAAGTTATTGGTCCGAGTTCCATGTGTTTCGCATTGAGTGATGCCTAAAAACCCCTCGCAAACTCTAGATCGGGATCTAAAAACAGGGCGCTAATGGGTGTGTCAGCTAAGAGGTGACATCGGCCAGCCTATGGTGAGGTCATGAATTTAGCCCCATTTACCCACCTTACATCCACACATACCGAGTATGGTTCTCTGTGCTTTGTAAGATCTTCACCTCTACAAGTCGTAGAGATGGTCAACTTCCCGTAATGGATTTTATGATTACCGGTGTTTGCACCCCAAAAACCCTAGAACCGATAGCAACCATGCCTCCCATAGTTATCAGACCCTTATCCGTAGTAGAAAATGTGATGCAGAGTCAGACCCAGTAGTCCACCCAATCCGGATGGCTCTGGCCCTCAAAAGTCATCGCCCAAAGGCACTTCAGGCTTAAGTACAAACAGTGAGTGGGTTCCCGGTGACAGAAGATCGTCATGGATGAGAGTTGGTGCATATATACTTCAAGGAAGTGTGAATAATAAGGGAACTCTTATCTTTAGTAGTAATGGCTCTCCCCGAGATTGCTGTCCAAAATGATGCCACATGAAAATCGGGCACAGTGAGAAATCATCATAGTTGAGTTCCCATCTAACATCATCAAGGTGGAACATGATAATTTCCAGTATCACGTTTCTCCTTCTCAATCGTAGCTATAAACTCCAATGTATAACGGCGAAAAATAGGGGCACTTTTATTAAAAAATCAAGCAAAACCAAACTTATCCATCAGTTGAAACATGGGCTCATTGATGCCCAAGTTGTGCAAAGTGTTTATATAAGAAAACTTTATCGACAAAATAGCCCACTTATTGGCCACAAGTTCTCCCACCTAGAGGAAAAATCCCCCCCCCCAATACTGTTTAATCCCATTTGGTCTAGTGTACGAGATTGGGAGGAGCTAGCGGCTTGCTCACAGTTCCTCTTAGAACCAATTATGACTCGATAACAATCAAAAACTTTCTGCAATATAAACACAACCAAGTCACTCAAAAAAACAAAATTTCACCACCCACAATTTTAAGCAACCTGAGCAACAATCAATCTAAGCAACAAATCTTCCCAAATGGATACCTGGAGCACAATGTACATAGTTACCCTCAACTGGATTGGGAGGATTTGATGGCACTAGAAAACCAAGGACAAGGTCTGGGTGCAGAATTCCAAATTCTGGAAACAGTTACAAGAGGCCATATGGGTGATAATCAAGAGGGTGATGAGGCATTACAAAAAAAGAAAGTGGAGGTAGAGATTATTCATTCTCAACCTTTGAATCCAATGGTGATGGTGACTCAAAGCCAGCTGTATCCAGTGCTGGAGATGCCGATTGTATAGGTAACCTATCAAAATGAAAATTTGTTTGTGTTAGCCATGGATGTTGGCTTTCGTGAAAAGATGGAAGTAGACAGAGGTCCAATAGAAAATACACAGGCTGATGGTCAGGATAATAGGAAAATAGGGGCTGGTAATGAACAACCTTGTAGGCTACACGAATTTAAAACATGTAATTGTTTTGACCCTGCCATCATAGTTGTTCCAAAACCAATTGATATGGAAACTGTAGAAAACAAAGGAGTGGAGTTAGTCCATGTGTAAGACTCTATGGACAATGAAAGGAGGAACAGTGATATAAATGAGACCAGAGACGAGGTCATGCAGAAGCAGTAACAACATGAACAGATGAAAAGTATGCCAAAGGAGGAAAAACATTCCATCAGCTTAAGACCCAAAAAGAAGATCAGGAAGAGTAGAAAGAAGAAGATGGACAAAGTCAGGAGGTGGCTGAGCACTGGTGCAATAAGATGCAGGAAGAAAGCAGAGCTACTTACCTCGGACACAATCTCACTTACAATGGAACACATATTTGCACAAAGTTGGGAAGAAACTATACCGGAGTCCGTAGTTAGGGGAAGCAATACACAATTACAAGGTAATTCTAACAGATTCTGGACAAGGAACTAGAAAGAATGAGGACCTACAAGTTGCATCAGAAGAAAAAACAAGGAAGAAGATAAGGTCAGAGATGGAGGAGACAGACTCTATCACTAGTGGAAACCAGGCCATTTAAAGACGACTTTATTGGACCAGAGAAGATACTTTTCTAGTGCCTTATCTTGTCATTCCTTTGATCGTTTCGATCAAATGCAGTTTTGAGAACCTCCTTCTATTGGGTTTGAAAAAAGTTCTGAACTCGGAACCTTTTTTTGGTGTTCAACAAAATACTGCCGAAAACCAAATCAATTTCTAACAGCGAATATGAAACACAGCAGAACAACATAGGAACATAAAAAATAAGCAACAAAAAACAACAGTAGAATGTAAAACAACGGCAACAAAAATAACGTAAAACAACAGCTAATCTACAGATATGGAACCTAGCAAAGCAACAAAAATGAAGACGATGAAAACCTTAAAACATAGCGGTGGCAAGGGATTCACGAGCAAAGGGGACGCAACGATGACAAAGGCTTCACCGATAGAGGAGAAGCAGTAGGTAAGGGCTTCACCGGCAGAGGAGACGCACCAGCTACAAGGGCTTCACCGGCAGAGGAGACGCAACAATCGAACTCGATCGCGACGGGGAAAGCTTTGAGGAGTAATGAAGACGGTAGAGGAAAGTGTGGACAGTGAAGGAAAGGGGAAGGTGAGGGCGAAGGAAAGTAGGGCGAGGGCGGAAGAAATAGAGGCACGACAGAGGAAAGCAGGGAGATGGCGTAGGAAAGGTACAACGGTGAAGACGAAGGGGTGGTGGAAGTGGAAGAGGGGTTGATTGAAAGGTGGCGGAGAAGCGCAGGGGTGAGGAATTGGGAGAGGCAGAAGGAGTCAGTAAAATTTATGATTGAAAATGTTTAAGGGCTGAAACCCTAAAATTTTTGTTTTTACTGTGGATCAAAAAGTCACTCAATTAAATGAACCTGAAAGTAGTTTCAAGTTTGGAACATCGTCCGGACCTCAATCAAAGGCAATTCTACAATAGATCTGCCTTTATTTGATGTACATCAAACCGCCTTTTATTTGTCCCAAAAGTAGTTCCGAGTTTGAAAACTCGTCCGGACCTCAATCAAAGACGGTTGCTCAAAAACCACCTTTGATTGGTGCCTTTAATCAAGGCTTTTCCACTAGTGTATCAACACTATGATAATCACAAGCTGGAAAGCAGACACTGGCGATCAAGAAGCGGAGGATTCAAGAAGAAGTGAGAGCAGTGCTAGTGATAACGGTTCACAAAAGCAATAACAAGATGAAAGCTGGTAAATCATTGGGTTCTAGCAGGGTTATCCCATATCAGCCTGCCAATCGGATGAGGTCTTTTTTCTCAAACTGTAGGGGTTTAAATAGTGCCCCTACAAAAACCATGCTAACTAGTCTAATTAGGTATCACCAACCCCAAATCTTATGCTTGTTTGAAACAAATGCATCAATAGAATACATGAACAAATGGTAGCAGAAAACAAGCATTTGGAACAGTTGGCCCTTTCCAGCAGAAGGGTCAGTAGGGGAGTATCACTCTTATGGTCATCCTTTAATAATGAAGTAGTTAAATCTATTAAAAATTATATAATAGTTAGATGTTTAGGGCAACAGGGGTTTCACTGGTACCAATATTTTGTGTATAGTCACCCAGATGTAGCAAAAAGGGTTGACACCTAGAACCAGATTAATGCAGAAATTCCCAGTTTCCAGTATCCGATTGTGTTGCTTGGATATTTTAATCAAATTCAATCATTTGAGGATAAACTAGGAGGGAATTCCTTCAACTGAAAGCTCACAAGTTTTAACAAATCTGCTAGAACAAAAGCAGTTAACAGAGCTGAGCTATAAAGGTCAGAGATTTATGTGGACAAATAAGAGGCAGGATCCACAAAGTATATCAACTTTTGACAGAGCCTTTGTAAATGGGGCATGGAAGAACAGTTTTTCGAAAGCATTTTTACATAATTTACCAGTGGTGCAATCTGATCATGGTCCTTGAATATTACATCTACAACAAACAAGAGGCACCAACAAAAGGTACATAAGATATGAGGCATTTTGGATTCATTGTAAAGAGCCAGAGATCATAGTGGAATCCATATGGAAGGAACAGGAAGCAGAGACATTTGTGGACCAAGGTCTGTCGTATAAATTGCAGAAAACATTACAGGAGCTAAATAAATGGAGTAGGCAAAACTATGGAAATCTGGAAAAATAGACACAACAATTAGCCAAAGAATTGGATCAAACACAGGCACATGTGCAACACTTACAGCAAAATGGAGGTGTACTAAATGCTGTAGTTCAGGAACTGGTTAATGAAGTCAAAAGAATATAGGAAGATCTTATAGCCAAGTAATCATACTATTGGAAACAAAGGGCCAGATTGTTGTGGGGAAGTATGGGAGATAGCAATACTGCATTCTATCATAAATAGGCAACAAGAAGACAAACAATTAACAATATTGTGGCTTTGCAGAATGAGCTGGGAGAATGGGTGGATAATTTTGAACCAGTACAAGAACTCATAACCAGACATGTAGCAGCAATTTATACATTGCCTGAAAGTTATCCACAGTTATTAGGATTTAAGGAATCTTGTCTGTAAGTTTTACATCATAACAGTACGAGATTGATGGAGCAACAGGTTCAACAAATTACCATACCTTTTCAGGCTTCTGAAGTATGACAAACACTCAAATTCATGAAGCCATTGAAAACCTCGGGCCTAGATGGAATGCCTGCGGGATTCTTTAAACACCACTAGAAGAAGGTTAGTGACACATTAACAAAAGAGATCTTAGACATCTTTAATGGTAAAAATATGCAAGTGGATTGGAATGAAACACTGATTACACTCATACTTAAGAAAAGGCCACCTCAAAAAGCAGAAGATTTCAGACCAATAGCATTGTGTAATGTCAAGTACAAGATGATAGCCAAGATACTTTCTAAGAGCATGGAAGGGGTAATGAAGACCATAATAAATCCAGGGCAAGCTGGTTTCGTGCAAGACAGGAATATTTCTGAAAATGCACTTATTGTAAAAGAAACGATAGACTTTTTTTATTAAAAAAACTGGAAAAGTAAGACTTGTAGCAATAAAAATTGACATGAGAAAAGCCTATGATAGAGTGTCATGGAACTTCTTAATCAAGGCACTATCAGCAATGGGTTTCCCTGAGACATGGAGAAATTTGGTGATGCAATGTGTTACTTCGATCAAAATGGCAGTGAAAATTAATGGATGGCAATCTGAGTTTTTTCAGCTAATACGAGGGCTCAGGCAAGGATTCCTGCTATCCCCATATATTTTAATCATCTTCCAGCAATATTTATCCCGTATAATCAAACATAGGGTAACGAATATAGAGAGACTATTTAAGCCAAGCAGAAAAGCACCAAAAATTTCTCATCTTCTGTTTGCGGATGATAGTCTATTCATTGAAATCAGAGAAAATGTCATAAGACAACTAGCAAGAGATTTGGATTCTTTTGCTAGATATTCAGGACAAGTGAATAACTTTGGGAAATCAACAATAGTGGTTAGTCCAAACACACCTCCTCAAGATAATAGTTTTCTGAGGTACAGTTTAAATATCCACAATACAGGGATATGAGACAAGTATTTAGGATTGGATATCATGCTTAGGCAATCAAGGAAACAATCACACCAAGGTCTCATAAGGAAAATACAAGTGAAATTTGATGCCTTGAAAAATAAATGGCTATCTCTGGCAGGGAGAATACTGTTAGCTAAGTAGGTGATGTCTTGCATGCCTTTGTATACAATGGGTATCTTTTGATTGCCCAAGGGTGTACTGCAAGAGATAGATAAATTAACTGCTAGATTCATTTGGACAGGGGAATTGAATGATAGAGGCATACATTGGCTATCCCGCGATAAGATGTGTAGACCAAAAGCTCAAGGCGGACTAGGATTAAGGTCAGCAGAGAAACTGAATCAAGCCTTGTTAGCCAAACATACATGGAGCATATTGCAAGATAGGGAATCTTTATTTATCAACCTGTTCAAACAAAAGTACTGCTCCTTAGTACCAATATTGCAGCAAAAGCCAAAGCCTTATCATTCCTAGACCTGGGAATCAATTCTATGGGGAAAGGAACTACTTAAATCAAATGTTAAATGGACAGTTAGGACGGGCCAAAGCATTCAAATTGCTGAAAATTGGATACCTGGAATAGAACATACACAGGGTCCGGATACACTCAGGAATTATGCAACCTTGAGAGTGGAACATCTAATTGATAATCAGAGGCAGTGGAGAATACCATTGCTAAGAGCACTCTTCCCATATCACTTGGTGAATAATATTCTGAATATTCCAATTCCGGAATAGGAAAATCAGGTTGACAAGAAGATTTAGCCATTTACAACTAATGGAGAGTATACTGTAAGATCAGGTTATAACTTATTAGCATCGTAGCAACAAGGAAATCCTACAGGCGGACAGAAAATTGTGCAAGAACAATGGAGGAAATTTTGGAAAATCAAGCTTCCCAGAAAAATATTAGTTCATGTATAGAGGAGTCTGCAAAAATTCCATACCCACCGCCTAAAATTTATATTACAGAAATATTGTGCAAAATCCAGAGTGCCATGGTTGTGATCAGGCAGAACAGGAGGATATAAACCATGCCTTCCTAAAATTCCCAAGAGCACAGTCCATTCGGTGTACATCTTCACTGGGTTTTGATTTCTCGGTGGGTCAACCGATGCCTTTCAAAGAATGGTTATGGTCTTGGTTTGCATTAGTGTCGGATGAAGAAGTAATCAGTCTTTCCTGCTGTCTAGTCTGGCAGATGTGGAAAGCAAGAAACTAGAAGGTGTTCAATAATTTGATCGTACAACCCCATGTAGCGGTCAACCAAGTTACAATGGATCTACAAATATATCAAAGAGGAAGATTCAGAATTGATATTGAGGAAACAAAAAGTATACCTCATCTGAATCCACAGAAACAGACGCCGTATCAGTGGTGGGATTCGCAAATTCCTATCTTGAAATTTGATGGAGCTTTTTGGGAAACGACAGGGCATATGTTGTGGTGGCCTGGACAATACTCACAAGTTCTGCAGGGACTGTGAACACACAGAAGAAACATTTCCTAGGCCAATCGGCCATTGGAGCAAAAGCAACTAGATGTCTTGAGGGATTGAAATAGGCAAAGCAGATGGGTATAACATGCTTAAATGTGCTTTCAGATTGCGAAGAGTTAGTAAAGCTAATGCAGGATGAAGATAGAAGACCTCAGTGGCAAATTGGAGCTCTAATTTAGGAATTAAGAGATTTAGGAAAGTGGTTTCAGAATATAGCTTTTATCAAAGAAAAAATATATTTAACCATGATATATGCGTCCATGTAATTACTATAGTTGTGGAAATTTGAACACAACTTTCTAAGATGTTCTCCATGAGATTTAATTTGCAAAAAGCTAAACATAATGTTATTATAAACTGCTTCCAGGTTCGCGGATTACCAACGGTATACTTCATTCCCCCTGACCCAAAGGAGGATGCAATCATAACTGAAGAGCTCATCCCCATTTAAATGATAAGTGATATGATTGACAATGACATGTGATTAGGTGAAGTAAGATGATTGGCTGCAAGCCAAAATGCAAAAGGAGTAATGGTATCTGGGCTACATTCTTTCTCTCCATCGCTTCTAACATATTTTGCAGTCATGTATTTGATTGATCGTCATAGGTCCTATTTTGTTGTATGTATCGGGATTTTCTCTACTTACATAGATTATGGAGCACGAGATCTACAAGAACATTTCGGTCATAAGTATGCATAGCGTAATCTCAGCTTCTTTATTGGTTTATTTAATACTTCAATTTTTTATTTGATAATATTTTCCTCTTTATTGGTTTGATTAATTGGATTGCATTTTTCTCCATTATGAATAAACAAGT
Source organism: Rubia tinctorum (assembly GCA_032355605.1). Classification (NCBI taxonomy): domain Eukaryota; kingdom Viridiplantae; phylum Streptophyta; class Magnoliopsida; order Gentianales; family Rubiaceae; genus Rubia; species Rubia tinctorum. Next base: position 1,706 of record JAULKM010030464.1, on the reverse strand, counting down.
CACGTGTTTATTCATAAATTTCATAATATTGCAGGTACAGAGAGAACATAATGCATTCCATAATTACGGTTGTAATAGAACATACGGTTGTAACATATTAACTAATATCTAAGTAATGGAAAATATATTATCAAAATAAAACCTACACAATCCCAAAATTTCAACACAATCTCCTAAAATTTCAACAAAACTTCAACACATTCTCCCAATTTGAACACAATCCCAAAATTTCAAGCAAAAATTAGGCACCATAATGACCAGCTAACAAACTAAAGTCCACACAATCACTATAAACTAAAAGCCACAAATTAACATTTCTTCAACTGCACATTAATCGCAATTTGAATTCGAAGAGTCGAGATTTTACCGGAAATGCGTAGAGTATGAATTTTTGGAGTTGTTCTAAGCAATTTATGGTCGCCTTAGACTTCAATTGAGCACTTTGCAAAAATCCTCCAAATTCTAGGGCTCTATCAAGAATTCAGGTTTAAAGAGGATTTGATGTGTGGGGAAGGTTGTATGATGATGGGGGAGTGGAGGAGAATGGTGGCGGGATAAATGAGGAAGAGAAAATGAGGAGAGAAAAGATTTAGCCCGTTGGTACTACTGCTATATATCCACCACAACCGGCGACGTCGGTCAAATCAACAGCAAACTGACATCGTCAATGTACTCAGCGACATCGATCAAGCATTAGTATAACCGACATTTGTCTAGCATTCAGGATGTGCAACGTCGGTTAAGCATTCAGGATGTGCAACGTCGGTTAAGCATTCAGTAAGACCAACGTCGATTGACAACGTTACCATCGGTCATACACATAATTGATCAACGTAGCTCAGTCGCTGATCCCAATGTTCTCCATAAACTTTTTACCTTCATTTTATTTTCAAGTTGAGGTAAAAAAAGTTTCTTTTACTTCGGTTGTCAACAGAGGAAAAAGTGCATTTTTTTAATTACTTCACTATTTACCTCAATTATTTTCCTACCTTCCGAAGTAAAAAATCATGTTTCGTGTACTTGTGACACTCCGATATATAAGGTTCTTCAACTAGTGTTAGGGTGAAATTTTGGTGTAAATTAAAGTTCTTGAATCTAATTAAATTAACAACAGTGGCTGGATAAAAGGCCACAATTGACCCTATAACACATAATGGCCTAAATCACACGACAATACAAATCAAATTGACTAAATTTCAAAGAAACAATTTTGAACAAGTTGAAAAAGAAACAATTTCATAGACTCACACCTGTGCAGCTGAATAAAGAAGACAAAATTTGACATAAGTTAGAAAAGGATGGGAAAAAACTTGAAAGTGTTTGTGGATAATAGCATTAATGCATTATCAATATATGATTAGGTATTTGGCTTGTAATGAAGTACTTCAATGTACTTGTTCAGCACTACAGTGTACGTACAGTAAGATATGTTCGCCAAGCCTTGAGTTGAGAACAACACTCAAAGATTTCGTTTTCTTTATTGATGATACAAGCAGAAACTCCATCTCATTACATGAAAGCATTTATAGCTTGGGGAAGAAGTAATAACAAGTATAATCACTTGAGGCAAAAAAACAGAAAAAATGGAAGCAATGCAGTGCGTATGTTCTCCAAACCAACCACTTGTGGTTCCAAAGGATACTCTCATCATTGGCTTGGCACAGATTGAAATGTCCCTTCAAATGTAAAGAAGAAACCCCAGGGGA
>JAULKM010030453.1:0-13690 GCA_032355605.1 Rubia tinctorum | reverse complement strand
AATGCAGGCTTGTATGGCTGAACTCGGAGTCCCTCTCACCAAAGAACCCGGCTTTCATCAGGTTGGATTCTGTTTTTTGTGTTGTCTTTTAGCTTAGATGGTCTTTGGTTAATGTGGTTTTAGATTATGAGAATCTGCATTTATGTGCTGAATTTAGCCAATTTAGCTTTTAGATGGTCTTTTATTGGGACAAGTTTGGTTGAGTTTGTTCAATAACTAATGTGAGTGAGTGTGAGGTTGTTGGTGGTTTTAAATGGAGTTGGAACACTTGCCAATCGTCAATAATGAGTTGTCTGAGGTTTGCTGCAGGGCAAGTGTACCATGTTGGTAAAAAATAATGTTGGAGTGAAATGTTTTAATTGACTTTTGTTTTCGGTTGTTTTCTGGAAACCAACTTTCTCGCTTTGTTATAACACAATGTGTTTGGTTTCAGTATGATGTGTATGGGAACTTGTTTGGTTTACTAGCTGCACACCCAGTCGCCCCTTTTGTGACTCTGCACCATCTTGACGTGGTGGAGCCAATCTTCCCTAACGTCACTCGGGTTCAAGCGCTTGAGCGGCTTCTGGTTCCTATGAAGCTTGATTCTGCCGGTCTGATGCAACAGTCCATTTGCTACGATAACACTCGTAGCTGGACGGTCTCAGTCTCGTGGGGCTATGCCATTCAGGTGTTCCGCGGAGTGTTATCACCGAGGGAGATTGAAATGCCGTCGAGGACTTTCTTGAATTGGTACAAAAGGGCAGATTATACAGCGTACGCTTTCAACACGAGGCCCGTGATGCGGAATTCATGCCAAAAGCCCTTTGTATTTTACCTATCAAAGGCACGAACGGATGCTTCACTAAATACCACGGTTACTGAGTATGTGAAGCATCGCGTAGTTCACCCAGCTTGCAGATGGAAGATGGCAGACCCGGCTCAAATTGTCAAGATCGAAGTTCAGAAGAAGCCCGATCCACAGCTTTGGGACAGGGTAATAAGCATCTGCTCTTCATTATTTCTTGAAAAAACACCATTCATTTTGGCCTGTTATCGATGCATTTCTTGTAAATTAATGCTCTTTTTGGCTTGCATCGTGGCAGTCTCCGAGGAGAAACTGTTGCAGAATAACGGACGTGAATAAGAGAAGCATGTCGATAGAAGTAGGCGTATGTAGCGAAGGGGAGATAAGCGAGATAACACGATAGGCGAGGTGTTTTTTTTGCCCCCTAATGAATCTTGTATCAGTCAACCTGTTCTGTATTTAGTTTGTACCTCTTTATTTGCTAAAACTCAGGCCTTCTTCAGCCTTGTACCACGTCGACCGGCCGGCTTAGTTTAACGGAGGACAGCTAAATGTAGGAAGATTGTTTTCAGGAGATGATGATTACAGAAACCATGTTTCTTTCTATGATCTTCTGGTGTTGAATAACAAAGGTTTTTTTTTAAAAACTTTAGATAGTTTTAGGAAATGTTCAAATGTTGTGATGCCCTCGTTGAAGATTCTTTGTATTCATCCTACAACAATGGTTTGTGCGGCTCTAATGAAATAAAATGGCATGTTACCTCACTTGGGAAATTGGAAAAGAGGCATATGTCATACTATGTTTTTCTACCTTTCATTCCCTTGTATTTGCTATAGTTCTTACTTAAATTAGGAGCATCTCGAATCATGTTAATATTTTTCCTAAGAGAAAGTCTCTTTAAAGGCGATCTGTCTCTCGATTTTAAAATGTGGGATGCGTTAAAATGCGGTTCAAAATTAGAATAATGTGCCATGAGATACAAGTGCATCACAGTTCTGATGTGCTATTTATTTTATATTCAATATATATTTATATATGCATATGCAAATGCAAGACAAGTTCAAATAATTAAATGTAAAGTTAGATTCATAATAACTTCAACCAAATAGCAAATATCAAATTAACTATCAAGTACCAACAACAATAAGAGAATAATATCAAGTTTCAATACACCCAAGTCTCAACAAAAAACATACTAAAAAACATGACACAAACACAACATAATTAGTTCATAAAAACTCTAAGTTCAACCTTCAGATTTCAAAGTTAAAAAACAATTCAAGTTTAAATATTATCAAGAAAGTCATCATGATCATCTTCTTCTTCATCATAAATGACCATCACATCATCTCCATCTCCATCTCCATCTCCATCTCCATCTCCATCGTCCTCTCCAATATCATGTTCCTCCTCCTCATTAACCATGCAGCATAACCCTTTGAATTGAGAGTAGGAAGATTGAAAAATTACTTTTGTGGAGAGATCCGTTGATAAGGAATTGAGGATGAGTGGAGAGAGCTAAAGCAACGTCGCCGACGCGAGGAGAAGAAAAGCAACGGAGCCGATGCAAGGAGAAAATTAGAAGGATACCCTTTCCTTTTTCTAATTTTGGACTTATAAGTTGAATGGTTTTTTTAAAATTAAGTTGACTTTTTATTTAAATGTCCAGTTTAACAGTCCAACCACATCAAAGCCAGGATGTGGCCAATGCATTCCGACGCGCTCCGATGCGGCTGCATCCTGGAAAAATAGGGCAACAAGCCACTTGATGCGGAGAGGCATCGCAACGGAGCGCATCGCGCATTATGTGGGTGCATCAGAGCGCATTTTAAAATCAAGGTTTGTCCGTAAACTTATGGAAAGTGTACTGTACTTTTCCCCTTAAATGTATTTTTAATAAAATTTAAATATTTTGTTTTAAAAGTTTAAAAAGTAAAAATGTGTATTTGAATGTGAAAATATAAAAATATTTAATATTTAAAAAATGTTTTAAAATTTCTATATTTAGTATGTAATTTAACAAATACAGTGTCACTACAAAAAAAATTCCAGTTTTGACGCATTTTGGAGCATCCGTTACACATAAAAGCGTCGCTAAAATTATTAGTGACACAATATGAAGTGCCTCTATTTAGCGTGTCACTAAAACTTAGTGACGCGTTTAATTATCGTTAAATTTTTTGTGGCGCTTTAAGATGCAATTCAATTTAGAAGTGTCACTAAATTTGTGACATGAATTAATGTAGTAATTCAGTTTAGTGACATGTGCACGTATCACAAATATTTTAATGACATTTGAAAGTAGAGCAAATATTGTGACATTTCTTTACCTGTAACAAAATATGCATCAATACTTGACTATTTTTTTTGTAATGTGTTTAAAATAAAAAATACGTAGACTGTCGCTTGATAGGAGAACCACTCTTCTTTTAATCCAAACCTTTGGAAAGTTATTTTGACTGGCCATTTTTCTACTAAACACTTCAATCATTTTAGCTATCTACTTAATAGATTAGTTTAATATTTTTTCAGTTTCACAAAGATTGGTATAAATTAATTTGTGCAAAGAGAATTAACGAGAACACATGAATAGTTCACTTCTACCATAAAAAGGAGTGTGATTATTTGAAAAGATGGACTAACGAAGAAAATGTGTCAAGTTCTAAAAAACATAGTGGGCTATTCTATGTTTTAAAGTAGGAAACATATGGATCCAACCTTCCACCAACCATGAAGTAGTATATTATATTTGGCTAACTAAAATTTAGTTAGCCAAATAATATAAAACTAATTAAGTTAATCACTCTAACTAATTTCTCTATTTTCCATGATTGACAGTAGGGATGAGCAGGGACAGAGCCAAGATAGATATATGGCGGATGCTGATCTATCAGTAAACAAAAAAAATTCTCAATCTTTCCTTAGCAGAGGGGGCTGGTATTTTTTTTAAAAAAAAATTACTACCAAAATTCCCCGTAATTTTCATCTTGGCGGGGGCTGGAGCCCCCTAGCTCCATGTAGATCCGCCTCTGGGGATGAGCGTGGTCTAGAACCCGACTCAAACCTTCAAGATCCAGACCAATGGATCGAGTATGCATCCGAAGTTTTTAGATCCGTCGAGTTCGGATTGAATCTGGGTCTGGATCTAAAATATTAAGACTTACACTTGATATGTGGATCCGTATAAGTTTGATTATATACTTCCTCCGTCTCACGAGTTTTGACATATTTTAACTTTTGTAGTCAACTGCATTGATATTTAACTACTCACATCTTTATTTATGTGTGTAATTTTTTTAAAAAATAATAATTAAAAATAAATGTTATAACGAATTCAACGATATATTACTAGATAATAGTTTTGTATATATACAATAAAATGGCCGAAGTTGGGTAAGATTGACTCTAAGAATCCAAATATGCCAATACTCATGCGACCGAGGGAGTATTACTTTGTATACTTACTTTAAATCACTTGAAGAAGCATCATTAAATTTATTACTTTTTATGTCATACAAAAAAGTGATTAGAAACCTTACATTTTATTCTCAATTAATACTTATCTCTCATACACTAGCTTGTTGTATATTTTTGTACCTTTTGATATGGATTAATTTTTTTTAGAGTTGAAAAATTATTAAGAGTGCATATTAAAATTTAGAACATTTCTTTGAAAGAATGTATTTTCATAAATTATGGAAAGACTAAAGTTTAAACCGTAAATTAGAAAAAAATCAAGATAAAAATTTTGAGTTGCATTAATCTGGTCATAAACTTATAACTACTGCACATGACATAATAAATTTTTAATATTGCAATTAAAACCTTTAGCCTTTATATAATTCTAATTCAACCCTATTTTTCTATATGTTTATGAAAAAACGGTTTTTGTTAAATTTGACTTATTTGTATTTAGGACAATGCATGTTTATAGTGAAAAAAAAAGGATGAGTGTGTTAAACCCGTTTTAGACTCATGACTCAAAGATCCATCAAATTTGGGTACACACGTCTAAGATTTTCGGGGCTACATTGAGTTTGTGTCTAGTTATATCTTTAGGGTTGAGTCAGAGTTTTTTTTAGACCCTACCCGTGCCTGTTCCTAACTAACCCATTAATTTTGGGTATTGTGATTAATGAGATTATAAATGAGTGGAGAAAATTGAATTGAAAGAATGAAGAAAAGTAAAATAAATGGATAAAAATAACCTTAAATTTGTCAAAGTTAGAAAGTGCCAATGCGAAAAATAAAATATTTCCAATTAGAAAATGTGCCAATATTAGTAAAACGAAAGTAGCATTTGAAGTTATATATTTATTTTTTCTTAATTAAAACAGTTAAGGAGTGTAATTTAACTAACAATTTGAAATGATTCAAGATTGTAGAAAAGCCTAATAATCTAGTAATGCACGTCCTATTCACCTAATTTGAACTGAAATATAATTATAACAATAGAATTAAATTAAGTTAAATTTTATTAAATTTAAATAAATTAAACAAAAAAATCAAATAAATTAACTAAATTAACTGTTATTACCGCAACTTAGAAAGTAATACTCCTTTGAGATTACATATTCCTCCGTTTCAATTCAAATTGTACAAAATCTTTTTTACTCTCATCAAGAAATTTGTCTAACCGTTAAAATATTTAACTACGTATAATAACGGCAAACAAAAAGTTACTTTTGAGAAACTACTTGTTATGACGAATCCAAAAATATTACATACGATAATATTATTGCTTATATATCTATTTAAATATGAGGTCAAAGTTTGATAGAGAATAATGTCAAATAATAAGTGTGTAGTTTAAATTGAGATGAAGGGAATACTGAATTTAGAAAATATTGATTTTCATTCTTTTTAAAAATAATAATAATAGGAAACCGTTTGACTTGCTGTTAGTGCTTTTGTTCTAGTCATGAAAATTTGCAGTGGGAATACGGGGGTAGGTTGTTAATGATTAGGCGGTTTCCAGACTCATCAAATTGTTGCATTAGTCCATTAGTTTAGTCAAGTAATGTAACACGTAAGACTAAAACCAACATTTGTCAACATGAGGACGACCACTACTCCGTATATTTTAATGTTTGTTTGGTTCCCACAATAAATAAATGGTTCCCACTGCTCAGTGGCGGAACTAGAAAGAAATTTAAGGAGGGACGGGGCAGGGCGGGGCAGAAGCTGGGCTGGGCTGGGCTAGGAGGGGCGGAGCAGGGGCGGGACTGTATATTTACCCTTAGTCACCGAAGGTTGGGGACAGCTCGCCCTCAGTTCCGCCGTTGCCACTGCTGACTAAAAGGAGCATGTTATTACTTGCAGTGAAATTGTTAATGTTGCGTATTATGATCAAAAACAAAAATGTTGCATACTCCGTCCGTCCCATTTTATTGAAAACTATAAAATTCTATCGATATATAAATAAGGATATTATCATGTGACATAGTGTTAGATTCGTCTTATTGTGTATTTTCAGAATATTTTTTTTATAATTTTTAATTGTACATAGTTAACGATATTAATGGTCAAATATTTTTTAAATCAACTGTTAAAAGTCAAAGTGTGCAGCTTAGCATGATATCAAAGGAGTATTTTGTTTCTTTTATACATATCGGCCAATTCTCAACCATAATTATTTAAAATTAGTGTTTTTGCGGGCAACACAAGTACACTAATATTAATGTGTTTGGATCTTTTATGCAAAGTTAGATTCTGAACCAGAAAAAGCACCATTATTATCACAAAACAAAGCAGGAAGCGCACAAGTCGATACACGTAAATTTCGAAGAAGATTCATCAACCAAGCTAATTCCACAGTAGTATTTTCCATAGCATGGTATTCTGATTCTGAACTAGAACGAGAAACTGTAGGTTGTTTCTTAGCATTCCAAGACACCAGGTTGCCACCAAGGAAAATGGCATAACTATATGTAGACCTACGAGTCTCAATGCAACGAGGCTAAGCAGCATCAGAATAACCCATAATTGGTAAAGCGGACGAATTTGCATATAACTAAAGACTATAGTGGAGAGTACCACACACATAGCGCAAAATTTGAGTAACAGCTTGGAAATGGTCATCACTAGGAGCATGCATGTATTGACTGACCATGTTCACAACAGAGGACAAATCAGGACGTGTAATCGACAAGTACTGAAGTGCACCAACCAGAGGCCGATAAAGTGTGGGATTTTCAAACGGCTTACCGGAACAGCTAACAAGCTGCAAAAAGTCACAAAAGGAATGGCAACAGGCGCGGAATCCTGCATCCCAACGTGCAATAAAATGTCCTTGGCGTATCTGGCCTGATCAAGGAATAAGATGTCGGAAGTACGAACAACCTACAAGCCCAAGAAATACTGTAAAGTGACTAGATTGGTAATCTTGAATTCCTGATTAACTCAATCAATAAACTTTCAAATGAGACGACCATCATTCCCAATAAGAATAATGTCATCAATATAAACCAACAAATAGGGAAGAGAGGCACCATGTGAAAAGACAAATAAAGATGTATCGGAGGAACTTCATACAAACCCCATACCAATAAAAAATAGCTAAAACGCTGAAACCAAGTGCAGGGAGTTTGCTTCAACACATAAATGGCCTTGCGTAGACGACAAACAAAATCTGGGTACATGGGGTCTTTTTAACTAGCAGTCTGCTCCATATAAACCAGAGAGTCAAGAACGCCATTTAAAAATGCATTCTTAACACTAGCTGTCGTAAGGGCCAATTATGAGTAACAACCAGAAATAAAACAATACTAACAGTAGAAACCTTCACCACATGACTAAAAGTATGATAATAATCAAAACCAAGCAATTGCGAAAAAACCTGAGCAACTAATCTCGCTTTATGCTTTCCAAGCAAGCCATCAGCCTTATACTTCAAACGATATACACATTTTGAACCAACAACACTTGCATTATATAGACGAGGAACAAAATCCCATGTCTGCTGAGTGCGAAGAGCCTCCATCTCGGAATCCATGTCAGCAACCCATTCATGGTTCTTAACAGCCGAGCGATGACTTTGAGGCCTAGTCTTAGCAAATAAAGTACTCAGTAACCAAAAATATCATAGTCGAATTTTTTTTGTACCTGAGAGAGCCAGTATGAGAGCGAATAGACATCGGAGGATGAGAAGAAGGAATTGATGCCGGAGTTGGCACGAAAGCAGAGGATGGAAACTAGGAGGCGGCAGACGGGGGAAATGGGTGGAAATGGTCGCATGAGAGAGGCGGCAAACGACCACTGCACTGGAGGCGTGACAGTTGGATCTGTGGCTGATGGCGTCGGAGGCACTGCTGGTGGGGCATGGGCTGCAAGCGCTAGCGGTGAGCTGGGCGTGTGGGTCGCCGCTGCTGGTTGCGGCCTGGGCCGCTGGTCAGCATGCAACAAACATGAACAATTTTCAGGTAAACCCTGAGCTCCAGGTACAGACTGTAAATAAGAATTATCCAAAATAATGGGCAATTCGGCGGATTGGTAAAGGCGGAGAAGAAGGTTCCAAAAATGCAGAAACATAGAGTGAAGGCGGATTAGTGATTGTACCATTACGGGGAGCTGGAAAAAGCATCTCATGAAATTTAGCATGACGAGTGATGTACTCCTTCCTTGTAAGAGGATCAAAACTACGATAACCCTTGTATTGTGAGCTATAACCTAAAAATATACAAGATATACTAGGAGGCAATAATTTATGCGCATCATAGGACCATAAATATGGAAAAACTCAACAACCAAATGGGTGAAAATTGGTCTGGAGTGGCACCAAAAATAACAGAGAGTGGAGACTGACTAGATAAAACAGGAATAGGCAGCTTGTTGATGATGTAGGCTGCTGTAGAGAAAGCATTATACCAAAATGAACGATGAAGGCCAGAATGAAAGAGCATTGACATACCTGTCTCAGTAATATGATGATGTTTTCGCTCTGCACGACCATCTTGTTCTGGAGTGTAAAGACAAGAAAATTAGCGATGAATGCCCTTAGACGCAAAATGAGATAACATGCAATGATTCAGAAACTTGGTTCCACCATCCCTATGAAATACTTTATTGGTGGTAGAGAACTAGTTATTATCAAGAGTCTCAAAATGCATATAAGCCTCTACAAAACCAGACTTTCGTCTTAGAGGATATAACCAAGTAAACCGAGAAAAATCATCAACTGGTACCTGGTGCGATAGACAACAGGTGAGGGTCTCTAAAGATCACAATGTACTAAATCAAGTATGCGTGATGCGTACTTTAAATTGTCATTAAAATATATACGCTTTCCTTTAGCCATCTCACGAGAAGAACATAAATGAGGCTTAGACAACAAACAAGTAACAAGCAAACTACTAGTTCTACTCAAAGATGAAATAAAAGAAAAAGAAGAATGTCCTAAAAGACTATGCCACGGCTCAAATGAAGCCTTGGCTTTATTTGAATCAACAAAAGAAACTAAGGCAGCACCACCATAATCTAAAATCCAGAGACCTATCTCACAGTATCTTCGGCTCAAGAGATCCTTGGTAACCTTGTTTTGGATAGTAAAAGGACTGTCATCAAAATAAATGACAATATTCAGATCCCGGGTTAACTTAGCGATAGATAGTAAATTCTTGGTAATATTCGAAACAACCAAGACATCAGATAAAGTAAGAGAATCATAAATTCGAGAATTGCCAGTGTAAGAAATTTGCAAAGAAGAACCATTGCCAAAATAAACACGACGATTACCGTTATAAGAAGCAATGCTATCCAAGTTGGATGTTGAAGTAGTCATGTGATTGGTAGCTCCAAAGTCCATGTACCAATCAAAAGCAGCATTATATTGCTAAAAATATTGTAGCTGAGCTGTATCTGCAGAATTGGCAATGTCATCGCGAGATACATGAGAGAGATTGTAGTAGTATTTAGCAAGATGAACAGGACAGTGACACCACTGCCACATGTAAGTTCCACCGCCACCGTCACCCAGCACATCCTGGTCGCCGACGCCTGGAGCTGAAGATTGGCCAGCGGAACTTCTTCCACGGTCGCGGCCTTAGCGGCCTCTACCATGCCAGTTTCCACCTTGTTTAATTTTTATTCAATTCAATCCATTCCTTTCGTTTATGTTGAATTCAGTACATGCATTTCATTTCCATATAGTTTAGTCTGGTTCTGTTAATTTTATTTTGATGAAAATGAGTTTTTAAAGGTTATTATCAATGTTTATTCACTTTGTTTAATTTTAGTCCAATTTAGTCTATACCTATTGATTCTGCTGAATTCAGTACAGTTAATGAAAATGAGTTTATTTAGGTCAATTCAATTAAGTTAAGTTCAATGGAATGGATAATTTTTCCACATGAGTTTATTTAGGTCATAATGAATAAACTTTTATATGGTTTTTCTAGCATATTTAACTCATTTTAATTGAATTGAATTCAGTTAATTTGAAATATGTTCAGTTCAGTTAAATTAAATTTAGTTTTGTTAAGGCTTATTATTAATATTTTGTCACTATATTTAATTTAGGTAAAATTCAAATTAGTATATTTAAATTTAGTATCTTAAATTATTTAAATAATGTTTTGTTCATTTTATTTATAATTATTTAAATTTAAATCAACTCCAATAATCTCAGCTCAATTCCCATCATTTCCAACAATCTCAGTTTAGCTCCAATAATCTCATCTCAGGACTAACAATTTTTAACAATCTCAGACCATCTCCAATCATTTCATCTCAACTGGATAGGGTCTATATGAATCTTACACTAGGACAGAAGAAGTATATTTTTGTAGTATTTTATTTTAAAAGTAGTGATTTTTATACTTCTAACCCTGACTTTATGTTGAGAGTGCCAATATAACCCTGCAAAACGAGAAAGTGCCAAAATAACCCTAAATTCAGGTTGAATTGTTCAGTTATAACCTTTTTGCACTATTCCGATGACTCAACAATTGTGGTGTTGATTGGACATGAAATGACAAAAATACACTTTGCCCCATAAGCTGAATTCACATTTTACCCATTTTCTTCTTCTACTTAAAAGCCCACCATTTTCTGCTTCTTCAAAACCCACCCTTATCCCCAACCACCGCCTCTCACCACCATGCCACCAGCCACCACCCCTTCTTCTCTCCGCCACCACCTTTTTTTCTCTCCGCCACCCTTTATTCTTCTCTCCCCCACCACTCATTCTCTCCCACCACCTCCCCTTCTTCAATCTGTCACCACCCGCCATCACCCCTTCTTCTCTTCACCACCTCCTCCCAACACCCCTTCTTCTCTTCATCACCTCATGCCACCACCCTTTATTGTTGTATTGAAATAGACCAATTGCCCTGCATCACCACTGAAACTTCGATTTGCTAGAGGTGGCCAGCTCCGGCACCTGTGTCGCCAAACTCTGACTACCGAGACAATGGTGGGTTTTGTGAACCATTTGTCTCGCTCTTCTTCTTCTCACTGCAAGCTGCGGCGCCCATTTCATCTCCGACAAGGGGTTGTTCCTAAAGGAAGACATCGGCGTAAGTATTTCCCATGGAAAGCTGGTCTCCGACGCCACCAACAAGGACACGAGCCCGACGTCGTCGATGGTCCCCACTTACGCGAACCTGGTGTGGGTGGAGATGGCGGTTCTTTCGCGGAAATTCAAGAACTCATGGCGGATGGCAGAGCTTTTTGGGATCTTGAGGTGCCGTTATTCGCCGGAGGTGACGCTCGCTGGAGGTGGAGCTGGTTCGGGTAAGATGGGTCTTCATATTTCGACCACCACAAAACTGAAGGTGAAGAAGAAATAAGAATAAATGTCTTTTCTATCCCTCTCTCTTTCTCCCTCTCTCTTTTCATTTTTTTAATCCAAGGATAAAATTGTCATTTTATTAAATTTCTGGGAAATCTCCCCTTGACAATTGAAGTCAACGGCGCCCAAAATTAGATATATATATATATATTATATTATATGTTTGAGAAAAGTGCAAAAATGACCCTATAAAATTGAGAAAGTGTAGGAATGACCTTGTAAAATCTGAAAGTGCAGAAGTAACCCTATCTTTTTGTAAAAATGTGCAGTTTTACCCAATTTATACTATTCAGGCATTGACCGATGCAATTCCGGCGTTGGCCATTTGTGAAATGACGGAAATACCCTTAAACTTAAAACTAAATATCTAATGACCATTATACCCTCTGAATTTCTTCTTCTCCAACTTCAAACATCATAAACCCACCATCGCCCATTGACCACCACCACACTGCCCATTGACCTCCGCTCGCTGCCATTGACCGCCACCCGTTACCGCTAACCGCTGCCACAACCATTTTGCAATTCACAGATTAATCCAAAATTGACGAAGAAAAATCAATACAAATTAATCCAGATTAATCCATGAAAACATCACCATAAAGACAATGAAGAATCAACTCCATCCCCATTACTCCGACGTCGGAGCAGAGCTTCAGCCCTCACAGTATCCTCCTCAGCCTCAAAGGTTCCAAGTCAAACTCCTCCTCCTCACCTACTGTTGCTGCTCCATCTCCTCACCTACCGTTGCCCCCTCCTCCTCACCCACCACTTTTGTCCCCTCCTCCTCATCCACCACTGAAGCCCCCTGCACCCCATAGATTCCCTAACCCCCACCAGGGCCCCAGCCAAACTCCCCCTCCTCACCAACCACTGCCCCCTCATCCTCACCTACCACCGCTATCCCCTTCTCCTCATCCACCATCGGCGCCCCTTGCACCCCATCGATTCCCTAACCCTCATCGACGCCCCTCCACCGATTCCACATTCCCCCACTGATTCCCCATCCCGTCGATTCTCCATCCTCTGTCAATTCCCCATCGACCCTAACCCCCACTGATTCCCCAATCCCCACTGATTTCCCATCCTCCAGCGCTCCTTCGAGACCCACCGATTCCCTATCCTGTCGCTCCGCCATCCCGTCCAGAAACACATCACCACCTCTCCCCGTCGTCGATCCTAACCCCCGCCCAGAAACAGAGAAAATGGAAGTTGGGGAAAATGGAAAACGAAGAAAATGGGTGAAAACGGAGGCCAACGGCGAAAATGGAGAATAAAAGAAAGAAGGGTTTTGTTAAAAAGCAGGGGTATTATTGTCTTTCACTATTTTTTGAATTTTTAATTTTTTTTAACGGAAGGGTAAAATGGTCATTTCACGATTAATTTTTCACTTTCAGATTTTACAAGGTGATTTCTGCATTTTCACCCAAAATATAGGGTTAAAAACTCACATTTCTCTATATATTATAAAATTAGTATTATTTTCATACTTTCTCTTTTTTGCATAATTATATTAATACTTTCAATTTAAAATTAGGCACATTTTATCGCTAACTCTTAAAAGTACATACGAAGTACTAAATAATTGACGATGGTTAATGACAAAAATTGCTAATCCCTCTGTTTCTCTAAGAGTGACACATTAAGTTTAACCTCTTGGATTAATATGAAGAAAATGAGTGGTTGAAATTGAATGTAGAAAGTAAAAAGTAAAATGAGTGGATGAGATTGAAGGAATCTTGTTTAAAATGGAAAGTGTGTCATTTAAAAAATATATCTCAATAAGGTAAGTGTGTCACTCTTAGTGAAAGGGAAGGAGTATCAGAAATACGACCAGTACGTGTTGTTCCTCTATTTCATTTCAAATTGCACGATTTAACTTTAATCAGTTGGATTAAAAAAATTGATTCTTAATATCCTTTATTTGCATAATTAAAAGTGGTAAAAAGTTGATATTTTGAAAATACATGTAATAACAAATCTAATAAAGTATCACTAAATATTATTTTTACTAAGGCAAAGTCTTGGGAAAAACGGTCTTTCCATAGGCTTATGGAAAGACGGGTTTAATTATAATAATAAAAGGTAAAAGGTCTTTGTTGCAATATTAAAG
>JAULKM010030425.1:0-13692 GCA_032355605.1 Rubia tinctorum | reverse complement strand
AATATCCCTCTTCTCTGTGGACGACCCCGACTTGCCAACTATCTACTTAGTTGTATTTAGTGAGCATATAGGGCTTAAAAATAGTATTTTTGAGAGGTACGGCGACGACCTCCCAGTTGGCGGCGGTAGAAAATGCATCTAAGGTGGAGCGGGAGACGAGCCTGAGGAGTTTGGACTGGATGGTGCCGGATTATGTGACGAAAATGCAGGGGGCGAAGCCAAATTGATCGACAGAGACGATGGTGTCGAAAAGGGGGCAATGAAGACAAGGTCAGCGGTGAAGGGGATGCGGTGGGACTTAGCGGAGCAGAGAAGGTAGGCCCGATGGGAAGGGGTGTTGTTGGAGTTTCTCAAGCAATAGGAGTGAATGGTGGAAGAGAAGCAAAGAATAATAGAAGAAAGTATAAGAAAGTAGAAGAAGAAGGGTTAATAATTGGTATTTATTTTTTATTTTTTATATATTTCAGAGGGGTAAAATAGTTTTTTTCACCCATTTCATTCCTATATCTATCGGAATGGGTACGGTTGCACTTATGCTAACTATTTAGGGTTATATTTGCACTTTCAATTATCAAACGGTTATATTGGCACTTATGTAAAAAAATTAGGGTTATAAATACACTTTTCTCTAAATACTCATATGATACTATCTCAATTATAATTGGTATCTAATTTTTCATTAAGACATCTTTTTAAGGCAAAAAAAATTGAATATATTTTAAAAATAAATTTATGGTTTGAGTTCTCCCTCCGCCCACCTCAAATTGCAAGGAATATTTTTCGCGGTTATCAAGAAACATATTTGACCGTTAATATGTTTAACTACGGATAATAATGGCATATAAATTTATTATTTAAAAACTAATTGTTACGACGAATCTAACAAATAACATATGATAATATTATTGTTTATATATCTATTCAAATATGTGGTCAAAGTTGGACAATAAATAGTGACATAAAGTGAAAGTGTCCAGTTTGAACTAGGACAGAGGGAGTACCAAATTCTAAAGTTTAATTAAAAATAAACACAATTTTAGCTATTTGCTTGATATATATTACTCCTGTAACTGAGAAATTTAATTGTCGAATTTTAAAACATAAAATTTTGATATTTTATTATTTTTCATCGAGAGAATAATTTCTTAATATCATGTTTATGTTTATGTCTTGATTAATGTCAATTATAATTGTGAATCATAAGTATAAAATACCATGAAAGATTATAAATCAATCAGTGAAATGAAGAAAAAAAGGAGAAATAGAATAATCAAATGTTTCAAGAGTTCAATTTTATGTGGTGATTCAACAAGAATTAAATGTTGAATGATTGAGACTTAGATGCCTGTTGCATTAGGTATTGAGAAAGTCAGGAAATGCGCTTTTTCCATAAACTTATGGACAGTACACAGTATTTTTGATTTTAAATGCTGTAATTTTTTTAAAATTAAATATTTATTTCAGAAATTAAAATAAGTAATAATATGTATTTGAAAGTGAAAATATAAAAATATATTTTCTAAATTTCTAAATTTAGTATGTAATTTAACAACTGCAGTGTATAATGTAAAAAAAGTGGCTTATGGACAGGCTGCCTGTCAGGAGACCAACTCTTAGATATTAGTCTTAAAATTTAGGTGTTAAATTAACAGTTGCACCCTTTGTCCCATTTCATTCTGCAATTTAACTATTCATTTAGTCAAAACTTTTAAACTTTGACCATAAAATTAAATTGGTATACGAGTATGTATACCAATGAATGATACCTTGTTAGATTCGTTATAACATATATTTTCAAAATATTAACATTTTACAATATTTAATTATCCTTTGTAAAATATATTAAGAATCAATTTTTTTTGAGTAACTGGTGAAAATCAAAATACACAAATTTAAATGGGACAGAGAGAGTCCATTAAATATTTAATTCTACCAAATAGTTTTCCCTCTCTCCTAATATAGAGAATCAAACCATCTCTTAATCAAACTATCTATTTTAACAAACGAAATGGAAAATTTGTTAAGAGCTCAAATTGTGCAGAAAATCTTTAAAACCAATCAAAATATTTATTGTAAAAAAATATGTTCAACTTGCTCTGAGAGGCTAAGCCGGTTATTATATCGAGCCTCTGAGCCTATATTTGAGGTTGGTGAATTTTTTAATTTTTTTTGAATATAATAGGATATCATTACTAAAGGATTCAGAGGTAGTAACCCTCCAGTACAAATTTGGCTAGATTATGTGCATTTTGGACTTACAATCTCCCCACTTTCATCAAATGAAAACTATCAAAACCCATGGCTAGAATTATTACACTTCTAACTAAGCACTTGAGACTTGGAGAATAAAGTTCCGGAGGAACAGCGCTCGGTTGACACAAATGACGGTTCGGAGCATTTGGAATAACTACGAGATGCATTCGGCGACGAGCTAAACAGATTCCCCCACCTTCCAAGAAGAAGGGGTCATGTTCTATGTGCGAGCAATGAGGAGTACGAAAGAGAACAGGTGGTCTTTGAGAACTCATTAGTGGGATATTTTGTCGACTACAGACAATTTTCTGTTATGAGAATTCAGATGCACGTGGATAATTACTGGGGCCCGAGAGTTGAAGTTATCGCAAGAAATGGAAAGTTTTACGTATTCCTATTTGCCCACCGTGACAAAATGCTGGCAGTCCTACATAATGGTCCAGTAAATATTTCAGGTGGATTTATGGACCTTCATAGGTGGATGCCTGAGATGGTGTTATCCCATATGACGATGACTAAGGTCTTAATCTGGATCCGAATGTATGGACTGCCATTGGATTACTTCGGAAGGAGATCGGTTGCAAATTTTGCAAGGGTTGTAGGACCAGCACATGAGGTTAGTTTTGGTGGCTCTCTACTGGAGGATGCTAGGTTTTTTATCATACGAGTATGGATGTCTATTCAGCAGCCTTTAGTATCAGGTTTATGGCTAGAGCTATGAAGAGGAGGAAGAGTGTGGATTTGCATTGGCTATGAGAGGCTCCATAAGATGTGTCGGAGATGCGGTGCAATGGGCCACACATTTCCCCGATGTAACTTTCCAGATGATGATTCTTTGGAATTACACATTACGGAGAGGTTTGAAGCACTTGGGGAGGAGCTAGGGGTTGGAATTTACAGGGATAATGCGGAGCAACTTTATCCACCTGCAATTAGGGTCCACATGAACATGCCCCTAAGGAGGACCACAAGATTTCCAAATGCATATTTTGTCAACAATCAACGCTGGTTTTTGACCATGAATGAAAGAAATTTCGTGGATGGTTTTCAATATAAAGAGGACATTTACTACCCCACGCGGGAGGAAGCTGTAGAGGATAGCAGGGAATACAATCCGGAGAGTCCATCCTTGTTGCATCAAAATGGGGAGGGAGAAATGCGGCCACTGGAGGAAGAAGGAAATGTAGTTGCTCAATAATCGCATGCAAATGAGATAACTGATCGGGGAGTTGAAGAGCAGGAACTTGCACCACAAAATGAGCGGTTAAGGACGTAATCCTTCATGCAAACATCAGGTTGATACATAATCAACTTTCTAGTTTACCGGAAGTGCTAGATTTCTGGGAAGAGCTTAAAGAGACTAATTTATTTGCACCAGAGGAGGAAAATACCTCGATGAGAATGGAGATTTCCTCAGTTCCGCCATCACCCCAGGAATCGGAGGGTAATGAGGTGGAGGAAGAAGGGGGCACAAGATTCAGACATGTGGAGGGAGAGAATGGTGAGGTGATTACTGAAGAATATGTGATAAAGGGTGGCCGGAAATATGTCCTACCGGAGAAAACTGGAAAAGATTACAGTTGGTCGTTCATTCACCCATATTCAAATGGGTTATTCAGTTTCGACCCGAATTTCACTTTCGAAAATGATGACGTTGACCCGGGGGGTGACGGGCTCAATTTTGGAATCAGTCAGAGTATAGGCCTAGGGAAGTTAGGGATGAGGAGGATGTCACAATCTGCATAAAAGTAATTCTTCAGAGGCGCCCACAAAATCAGATAAGGAGGAAAAGAGTAAGGAGAATAATCATGACAACAAGAAAAGGGATGGGAAAGATCTGGCAGAAGTTGTGTGCAGGCAAAGTAAGCTACAAATGAGGGCCCAGCCAAATCACAGCTTTAGCAAGAAAGGAGTTACTATTCAGGAGCCAAATCCACGACTGGTTCAACCAAGTCCAGATTCAGATTCTGATGATGATTTACCAGCTACACAATCACAAACTTTCTTGGGAGAAGCTAGTGTGCACAACAGCAGTGATAACAGTGTGGTGAGTAGACCAGATGAAAGATAGAAAGGAAAAAGATTGAGGACACTACACAAGCATGAAGAGGTGGCAAATGAACAAGAGGAAATGAGTGCAAAAGCTGCAGCATTAACAGCAGAGTTGTACTCCATCTGTTTTTCTATGTTTGGCACCATAGGTTTAAGTGTTGTTATTTTTGCAAGTGGAAATGTGATGAGAATTGAGTGAGAAGAGTAAAAAGTTTAATGAGTGGTTGAAGTTTTTTACTTTTTACCATAAAAGGAAATGTGTCAAACTTAAGAAAACAGACGGAGTATGATTCACCCAGTCAAGGTCAACAGAGTTGTCCAAGTGAGTTGTTGACTCAAAAAGGTACGACCCAACAAAACACTCCTTTTACTAATTCCTCTATGTATAGCAGTACCAATATCATAGATAGCCCAGCATCAGTACAAACATTAGGAAGCCCAACCCTACTAGCCCACTCATCTCAAAATTCCCAAAACCCTACCGATTTCAGCCAAATCAAATTGAAAACTAGCCCAACCAGATTACATGTACCACAAGCAACATCAGCCCATAACCAAAACCATATACCAAGCCATGATTTTCCTTGACCATTCCCAACATAATAAAGCCCATACCATTAACGCAAGCCAGAAAAGAAAACGTACCTCCATTTCCGAAGCTTGACAAGAAAATCCTTCTCCCACCTCAGCCAAGACCATATGCTGTTTCAAGTACTTCAAGTGTTATTGTATGTGATACACAAATTGATCATCAACGAGGAATATCTGGAGTGCTCACCTCACAACCATCTCTCCAAATTACCGATGTCAATTTCGGTTCAGTCGCGCCTCAATAAACCCACCTGCGCCGACGGATTTCTAACATGGTCCGAAATTTCCCCGGAAATCATTGCGCTGAACCTATCCGGTGATGAAAGAGATGCAAAGCCACCCCATCTTTTGGAATCTTCACCTTCTAGTTTGAACAGCAACACCAACGGGCCGGTGGAAATTCAATGTCCACCGCCGCACTCTATTGGCAAACATATTTCGGCGGGTGAGGTAGATCTGAAGGCGGCTGAAAATGTTCAATTGGAGGATGTTGATACAGCCCAATTTGTGGGTTAAAGGAGTGAATTGCAGGGATCGGAATTTTGTCCACAAGCTCATGTGATGGTGGCCGAATCCCCTTGTGGAGGGTCAGGCCACGTGCAGGCAGAGAACGCTACCGATCTCTTATCAATTAAATATATTATTTTTTTCAATCTCTTTCACCTAATACTAAGAGATCACTTAAGAGACCATCTCTTTTTGTCTCCACGGTAGTAATAGAGCACTCTACACTTGATTTTCTCTATTCTACTCATTAATTTTATCATTAACATTTAATCTAAATAAATTTAACCACTCAAAATAAGTTGAATATGAATTTAATAATGCATTATTAATATCTAAAATACAATTTTGTTTTTTTCCAAAAGTATTAAATAATTTTTTTTGATTCTTTTAAATTTCGTCGTTCGTTGCAGAAAAATAATTAAAATTCATTTTTTCCAAGATTTTTTTGGTCTAAAAAAGAAATTAAATGAAATAATACAGAAAATTTAAGTTGAATCTAATACATTATAATATTTAAAATATCATTTCATTTTTTCAAAAATTATTAAATAATTTATTTTTTGGTTCTTTTATATATCGTCCTTCATCGTAAAAAAATTCATTTCATTTTTTTTCAAAATTTATTATATATTTTATTTCATTTTATTTTATTTTTCCCGGATTTTAGAAGAAAATTACATTTTTTACAGATTTTAAATATTTTAAAATTAATTTTATAAATTAAAAAAATAGATTTTACAAAAAATAATAAATGCTGGGACACGTGGCCCAACCAATGGGCGACACGTGTCCCAGTTTGAGATTTTAAAAAATGGGCAGATTGAGTGGGACACATGGCCCAGTGGTTGGGCAACACGTGTCCCATTTGAAGTCAAAAAATGTGGGCGGCCCAGCTTGTACGAAAGCATGGACTCTTGGATGGTCTCTTGCTTAGAGACTTTGGAGTGGTCTCTTATTAAGAGACCACTCTAGAAACCACCACCGTGGGCATTTTCGGTCTTTAGAGTGGTCTCTTAAAATTAAGAGACCACCACTGCACATGTCCTCAGGAGAGATAATGGCTATTGAAAATAGTACTCATGGTTGTTTCCCCTCACAAATGCCATTAACCTCAAATAATGGATTGGAAAGTGATTCTTCATTTCTCTTTGGTTTGTTAGTGGGCTCATCTGCACCCATTTTCTCAACAACAAACAAAATGAAGGAAATAGAGACTGTGACTAGTTCTTCAAGCAATAATATGAGTAGGTACAATAAGGTACAAAGAGTCTTGGGATTCAAAAGAAGGGGAAATGTCAGGCTATTTCCATCCAAGTCGACGATTGCAACACTGGGTTTAATTGAAAGGAACATGGAAAGAGTCAGTCAACTTCAACTTACAGATAATAGCAGAACCATTGGAGAGTCATCAATTGTCTCCTCACCTACGGAATTTACAAACACTCAAAGGGAGGCTATGAATTGGGCCATGGGAGAACTTATGCCTGTAGCAAATGCACTACGCACCAAGAGGAAAAGAGAGCTACAAGAGGATTTGGGAGACATTGCCTTTTACAAAAGAAGGTGTGTTGGTGTCCCGGAGGAAAATCTGGTTCGAGACATTATATCCTGCTTCCAAGAGATCGATCAACCAACATGGGTTGAGCAGGGAGAAGTTGTCATAGTAAGAGCCCGCACCTACGATACAGTACTGTCAACAGTGGAGCAAGGACGTGAGAAGGATAGTTGTGGTACTTTGGTGGTTGGTCCAGAATAACCACCAACAGGAATATGAATCTACTCAACTGGAACTGTAGAGGACAGACACATCCTCTGACAGTTAACTTCCTCAACAATCTCATCCACCATTATAACCCCAATATTGTATTTTTAATGGAAACTAAGTGTGATCATATGAAGCTTGGTAAATGTCTAGGTAGCTCATATTTTAGCAATTGGAGAATAGTTGACTCCGTAGGTACTAGTGGCGGGCTTTGTGTATCCTGGACACAGGATATGTTAGTCTCGGTGGTTATAAGTACCCCACATTTTGTATGATGTAAAATTACCACCGCTTCGGCGATGAATGGATGTTGATCCTTGTGTATGATCATCCAGTAAAGGCTCACAGGAAGAAGGTCTGGGAAAAGATTCAAGCTTTCTTGAACAATAATAGTTTGCCGGTACTTATGGCAGGAGATTTCAATCAAGTTCTGGATGATAATGATAAATCAGGAGGACGGGTGGTACAACAAAAGGATACGAAAGACTTGAGGCAGTTGATGGATGAGGCACATCTCAAGGAATTCCGCAGTAATGGCCAATGGTTCACTTGGTCCAACTGCAGGAAAGGAAAAAATCGTATTATGGAAAGACTGGAAAGAGCGTTTGCTGCGGATGACTGGTTCCAGAAGTATAGTAGATACAAGCTCACGAACCATACAGTTATGAGGTCAGATCATGGGCCTATGACGATAAATACTCACCCTAGAGTACGAATAAGGATTACCCAAACAATGAAGAAGTTTGAAGCCTACCGGGTCAGGTTTCCTGCAACTAGAGAAATTGTTAGATGTATTTGGAGGCCAGTCCAAAACAGGAATAGTAGTGGACATACATATTTCAATGGAGGAGCATTGCGAAGGAAATTGGAAGAAACCTCGCTCAGGCTGCATGATTGGTCGACAGAAAATGGTGGCTTCCTGGAAAATAAGATTAAGCAGAAGGAAATGGAACTCCAAAAGTTGCAGCTACAAAACAATGGTGAAGGAATGCAGCAGAGGATGAACTGGATTACCTATTAACATTATAGAATGAATTCTGGAAGCAAAGGGCCAAAACCATGTGGTTCAGAGACGGGGACATGAATACAAAATTATACCATCAATGGGCACAAAGGAGGAAATGTAGGAACTTTATCCCGCACCTTAGGAATGACAATGGACTGTGGACATTAACTGAATATGAGCTACAATCCCTTGTTTTCAAACATGTTAGCTCTGTCTTCATCCAACACTCAGTAATACCCCAGGATGCTTTAGGTCAATCTACTATGCTGGAATTTTTGGAGCTTATTAAGGCTTCTGTGAGCTCAGCCCAAAAAGTACAACTTCAGAAAGAGGTAACGGAATGAGAGGTTAAAGAAGCACTTTTTCAGATGGGGAAGTGGAAAGCTCTTGGGCTAGACGGTCTCCCTCCAAGGTTCTACCAGCACTATTGGCCGGGGGTTGGCAACGATGTCACAAAAGCTATCCAGAGATTCTTTGCTACATCAAGATTGGAGGATAAGTGGAATGAAACAACTCTGGTTCTTATTCCAAAGAATAAAATGCCAAGAGAACCATCATACCTACGTCCTATAAGCCAGTGTAACGTGACGTACAAGATCATAGCTAAAATACTGGCTAATAGATTGAAAAGGATCATAGGGTTCCTCATCTCGGGGAATTAGGCAGCTTTTGTACTAGGAAGATCAATTGTGGAAAATTCATTGATCTCACATGAGGTAATTGAACATATACGCAGGAAGAAGGCAGACAAACAACCGCTGGCTGCAATGAAAATTATTATGAGCAAAGCCCATGACAGAGTCTCATGGGATTTTCTATGAAAAATCATGGTTTGGATGGGCTCTCTAGTAATTTGGATAGAGTGGATTATGGTGTGTGTCACATCGATTACTTACTCCATTAAACTAAAAGGCCAACAATCAGAAACTTTCAAGCCAAAGCAAGGTTTCAGACAAGGTTTCCCACTGTTCCCCTTCCTTTTTGTATTATGCTAGGAAGCATTCTCTTCTATGCTAGATTCGGATCTATTCCAAATATAGTGCAGGGGGTCTAGATTGGGAGAGGTTTTCCTCCAATCTCACACCCTATCTTTGCGGATGATTGTATTCTTTTCTTTGAAGTATCAGAACAAAACTCTAGGAAGCTCGCCCAAACAATGAATCTGTTTGATGCTTACTTTGGACAACGGATTAATTTCCAGAAATTAGGTCTACTTATCAGCCCATATGCAGAAGCGCACACAAAGGAGAGCTTGAGTCTCATGTTCCGAATCTTCGGAGATTTGCTAAAGGACAGATACCTTGGACACGACATGGATTTCTCAAGTTCAAAAGTAGCTATGTTTGGAACACTTCTTCAAAAAATCAAGGCAAGAATGGCATCATGGAAAATCACCGATCTTTCTGTAATGGGGAGAATTACCCTAAGCAAACATGTCCTTGCATTAACATCGCAGTATACTTTAGCTACTTTTGAAGTGTCATCAACAACGACAAAGGAAATCGATAGGCATCTGGCCAGATTTATATGGATGGGAGATGTAGATGGTCACGGAATCCATTGGAAAACATGGAAAAAAGTTATGCCAATCGAAATGGTATGGGGGCTTAGGTATGAGATCAACTGCAGAGATGAACCAGGCTATGCTAGGGAAACTAGCTTGGAAGATGTTCAATGACAAAAACTCTTTCTTTGCCAGTTTCTTCATCAATACGTACTGCAAACAAAACCTTTATTGCAGGTTAAGGCAAGCGCTAATGCTACATGAGGATGTAGAGGTATATTTTGGGGTCGAGACTTGATAGAGGAATATCTTAAGTGGCAGGTTATTGATGGTAAGTATATTCCAATCCAGGAGAATTGGATACCAAATCATCCGAATCCAATTAGGTATGAACTACAACTTCTACCTCTCCTTAACTTAAAAGTGAGTGATCTCATTGACAATTCGAAGCAATGGAGAATGCCACTGTTGGAAGTAATGTTCCCTCCAGAGGTGATACCGGACATCCTAGGGATACATATACCTCTAAACACTTTTGGCCAAGAAGACTATCAAATATGGGAGAAGGGCTGGCTAGGAAAGTTTAGTGTCAAAACGAGATATCACATGGCATGAGATCAAATGATACAACAAAAATCATTAACCTCAGGAAGTACAGTCATCACACAACAATAATAGAACCTGTGGAAGAAGCTTTGGTTATGTGATGTCCCAGAGAAGATCAAATTACTTGTCTGGAGGCTAGCACAGAAGGCAGAACCAACAGGACCAACTCTCAAGAAGAGAGGAATGGATGTAAATGTGTCAGATATGTCAGAACCACATAGAAACGACCACATACATGATCTTGGAATGTGACTTCGCAAAAAGGATATGGAGGGTTCCAAGACTAGGTTTTGATTTTGGACAAGGAAATCAGATAGGACTAGAGGAGTGGCTACAATCATGGTTTGCCATTGTGCCTGAAAAAACAGACATCAATCTGACTTGCTATGTTATATGGTTCATATGGTGTGCAAGGAATAGAGCAACACTGGAGATGCAAAGACCAACAATCTCGGGTGTCATGGAAATGATCCAGTCATACTTAATGGAGAGTCAAAACCAAAGGGTAAGATATGACAGAGGATATAACAACCCCAATACAACAGAACAACAGCTGCATTAGCATGCTATCAATAACCAAGAGGAGAAGCCCACTGAAGAACAGGTTGGGAACATTCGACTCATCTGGAAACCAGGGAGTATCAGCAACTACGCAGGTTGGTGATTTTAGACAATTTCATTGAATGTGTACTACCTCAGAGCCTGGACATCAATTTCATCATTTTATTAAAGTCAGTTTGTTGTCTTTACCCCATCCAGCTATCTCACTGACTGAAATTAAATGGAAATCTAACATTTGTTTATGCATACTACAGATGATACACTACCTCTGTTCCATTGGATGTGGCACACTAGACTTAGGTGCTTGAATTTATGTGAATAAAATGAGTGGATGAAATTGAATTTAGAAAGAAAAAAGCATATTTGGTGGATTAAAATGAAGGAATCTTACCAAAAAATGAAAGTGTGCCAAATTCACAAAAACAACTAAAAATGAAAGCGTGTCACATCCAATGAAATAGAGAGAGTGGTATACTTTAAAGGGTTTGGTTAATAGGTAGAGATTATAGCTGGATTGAATTTTTTAATGGGTTGAAACTAATATAAAACAAAAAAATTATCTCGATTATTTGATTTTTGGTTAATAGTTGACATACAAAAATTATCTTAATTTTTTAAAAAAAAAACTATATTAAATTTTTTAAAAAAACTTGAAGTAAATGATATTTTTTACCTCAATTTTAGAAATTAATTGGGGTAAAATGTGCACTTTTTACCTTTATTAATTGTGATATAATTGAGGTTAAAAGTTCGAAAAATCAAAGTGAAAAAAATATGATCGATGGGTGACTGACGTCAGTTGAATCGACACCGCAACTAGCAATCGACCAACGTCGATACTCATATAGTGATGTGGAGTAAGGGTTGACATTTATGAACAAGTGGGACCGGTGTGATAATTTTATTTACTTCTTTTAATTTAAATATATACTTTACTTTAGTTAATTAGGTCATCTAGTTTGCTTTCTTAAATTAGGGTATTTTCATTTTTCTTAAGAGATTTAATTTCCTTTCCCCTATCTCTTAGGTTGTTTAGTTTCCTTTTCCCCTTTTCATCAAGAGATTCAGTTTCTCTTTCCTTTTATTTCAACACTTCATACCCATAAATTTTGGAGGCATTGTTATGTAATTTAATTCTTATTTTGATCAACAAAAGTATACATCTGTGTTGCAAACCCTAGCGTTTCATGTTTACTTTACTACGTGCACTACATCTTATAGTCAGTTGATATCGGTAGTAATACAACTGACGTCGCATATCTTGTAAATATGAGCAAAATTCCCATTTTCTAAAATTTGGCCTAGACCTAGACCTAGATTGAGTTGGTTTAGGGTTTCTTGGAATCATGTTTATTATGTATAAATAGATATTTTACATGAATAGACAATATGAAAATGACAGAAACCAATTCAACCATTCTTAGAAAATAAACCTCATCGTAAAGAGAAGAAGAAAGACTAGGTATTTGCTTGCCGATCGATGTTCTAAGTTGACGACGTTATAGGCAATCTGATCGTGCTATGTTGATACGTACAACGGAATCACATCTTGGATTCTTGTCTCTGTGGTTGATTGAATCCGAGGAATAAAACAAGCTTCAAAAGTAATCTAAACTCGTAGATAGATTCGGAATAATTCCATGCATAAGATCTGTGATTAAATAATTGATATTTCGTTAAATAAGATTTGATAAAATTTCAAAAGTGGTATCAGAGCCTCTAGCAGGTTTTAGTTTGATCTACATAATATGTGAATGTGATTTACATAATTTGGTGGATGGATTTCTTAATATATTAATTTGAACTATTAAATATGGCAACGGTTGATAATTTTTGGAAATTAGTTAACTTAATTACTTTTGTATGGGTAATTGGATAATTTATTATTCCATTTTATTTTTGTACGTAATTGAGTCATTCACTTTAGAAGTGAATAAATGAATGTATGAATTGGATTCAGTGTGGAGTTATAAGTGACTAACATGGTCCAACTAGATATTTAAATATGGTCTGCACGTCGTTTGTTGAGTATAATAATTAAATATGGTTTGCGTACCGCTTATTGCTATGTTGTAGCTATATTTTCAATTTTATTATTTAATTTGAAATAAATTGTAAGTTTGATGAGAAAATTGAAGGATGAGATCCAACAGAAAGATGAATATTTTGTCAAGATTAGGGGGGGGGGGGAGGTCATAATAGGGCCACTTTAGATGAATTTATTTATTACTTTATATTATAAATGCATGTGATTGGTTTATGTGTGTGAGGTGATTATGAAGTTAGTTCACTAATGATCATACCAAGATGATGAACCAAGGTCTCAAAAGTAATAATGAGCAATAATTTGTCTTTCCGAAACAAGAACGCCCACTAAGTTCTCGATCACTAGTGACGGGTTTTACCAAAGCAATAGTGGCACTTCTAATCTTGGGACAAATGTGGGTAGACCTAGTGAAAATGGTCTACATGGTAGTTTGGTTTGCTCTTGAATATCAGTGAGGGGTCTTCAGATGTTAAGGCCAAGGTGTAGGTAGTATATTGAATGTACCCTATCGACCAAGAGTAGTATTGACCCACCCCCACCCGGTGTGCCATTAAACACGTAGGAGGAGGCTGCCAGAAGCAATTAAGGGTCAAATATCGAATTTGTAATGTTGCTTCCGTTTCCACTACTATGCTACCAATAACGGTATATAGTGGCAAGTACCGGATTGT
This sequence comes from Rubia tinctorum, assembly GCA_032355605.1. Lineage (NCBI taxonomy): Eukaryota > Viridiplantae > Streptophyta > Magnoliopsida > Gentianales > Rubiaceae > Rubia > Rubia tinctorum. The sequence goes on along the minus strand of JAULKM010030425.1, from coordinate 132 downwards.
CTACATAGATGATATGGGTCTAGAAACTATGATATGAATCTCCCTGCGAAAACTATGGATTGCGGAAAATTGGATCTTTAACCAAATGGGGATTTCGCCCAACCCACTTGTGTTGCACGAATTGCAGCGTCT
>JAULKM010030414.1:0-13692 GCA_032355605.1 Rubia tinctorum | reverse complement strand
TTCTCCGTTTCTTTATCTTCTACCACGTTTTGACTCGTGGCCTTCAATCTTCTACCATCCTTGCGAATGGCCTTCAACACACTACTCCAATGGTCTTACGAGCAATCTACAAATTAAGCTTACAAACAGGAATCTATATGCTCGTAAGGACAAAAAATCCATTAGATTCAAACTAGGTTGCAAAATAAAGGATTTAGATACGAAAACCAAAAACGGTCATCTAAACCCCTTATGATGTAAACCTACCTAAATCTAGTAATCTTACAACAAAAAGATAACAAAAGAGATGTTAAATGCTTCATAAAATACATGCATTTGACGTCTCATCACTTCATCACCAAGGAAAATGAAAAGTGCTACAAGTTAGTTAGAAAAATGAGGATTAAGTAGGTGAGGGAAATAAAGTTCGAGGATGTGCAACCACTACACCTAGACGTATTTCTTGAGCCATTCAAAGTGTCGGGGATAAAGGTGCCGATTTTCATGGATAAGCCCACCTACGAGGCCAAGGTGAAAGAGTTCTATTTGAACTTTGATTGCCAGAGTTTTGGGAAATTCAAGACCCGAGTGAATGGGGTGGACATGGAGTTGACTAGTGAAACTATCAACGAGGTAATAGGATGCACGGTTGGTGCAAATCATAATAACGTGGCTGAAAGACTACGCCTCTACTACCAGGACTCGTGGCCTAATAAGGGTCCTCGAAGATGATGAGTCCGAGGCATTGGACCACAACTGGATGGTAAAACAATATTTCAAGGTTGACGTAGACATGAAATCTTCAAGCCAAGGGATATCAAGATTGATGTTTTGGAGCTCGAGCATAGGATTATGTATAACATCATAGTCCAATGCCTCATTCTAGCTGGCCATCCTTCCGAGCCTATGATCAACAACGTCGTCCTCTACTGGGACATTGTGGAGAAAGGGATTGTTAACCCCGGTTACACTATCATCCAGGAGATACAAATTGTGGCTGTCACGCAGAAGAGTCAGGCCCTACCATATAGGAACATATTTGCTGCCTTGATGGAGAAGAAGGGTGTTCCCATCAAGTCTACGTAGAATATTGCACCGAGGTACTAAAATGGGAGCTACTTTAGCTAGAAGCATTGGAATTGGGAGGCGGGGGTTTGGGTTGATCGCAACATCTCAAATGCTAATCTTAATGCAACATTCACCCCCGACAATGAGGCTACTCCATCGGGCTCCACCGCTGGCTCCTATACCTTCCACTACTAGCCCTCGAACTAGTATGAATTTTTTTACTGTCTTACTTTAAAAATATGATTTAATTGATCTATCTAATAATGATGATATAAACATAATGTTCACTATGTTAGGTTTCAAAAAAGTGTGCCTGGAATATGCTCTTGAAGAGCATGGCCTAGACCAAGGAACTCGCGTTGTGTTTGGAACAAACCAACAATGTATCTTGGCAGAGTTGGCAGGCATGAGGGCACTTCTCACTGGCGGAGGAAATTAGAAAGTTGAAGATGAAGATTCGGAGGACTCCGAGGATAAAGGGTCTGATTCAGTGGCCAGTGGTGAAGAAGAAACAGAGTCCGGGGAGCTTCTCAATGACAATGTTGGCAAGGAGGTAGAGGATGAGGATGAGAATTTGGTGGCTAGTGACAGTTCGGCGAAGGATGATGTACCTCCCATTATGCCCAATGACACCCCTTGATTGCTTCTGTATGATGTATGATGAATCATGTTTAGTTTTACTTGTTGCTTTTGAATAATAACTTGTGTTGCATTTTGTTGGATTGGATTTTTGTTGTTAGCAATCGTACGCTAAGATATGATTATATTATCCTCTTAATTACTAATCGTAAACTGCAATGACATAGGTCCAATTTTTTTTTATATGTTCTTGGCTGTTGTGAACTTGGAATTATGACTTGTTTTTCATTCCAAGTTCTTGTTTATTTTTGAAACTGTTTATTGAACTACAGCTAGTAGGATGTGACATCGTATGGATGTCTCATCCTTATGTTTGGCTGAACCGATAACCTACCGACATATGTGCGAGTTCGCATGAATTAAATCAATTTTGTACATTTATCCTCTGTCTTCGATGGACTCCCTACCGACGATGTGTGTAAGGTCGGCATCTGTGTTTTTCTAGAGCACAAGGTCACTAGGGGGAACTTGGTCGCTTCATTTTTTCAATCTACTTATACAGCGACATCATCAATTATCAATCTGAAGCCATCACTTATGTGATTCGGATTAAAATTGGAATGCCATTTGATTTAAAAATTACATAATAACCTAAAGCACACAATATACATTCTTCAAGGTTTGTTAAAATGGTTTATGCATCTATTCTATGTCTTCTTCTTCTTTTCCTTGGGATGTCGTTCAATCCACACGCCTTCCTCGTGGTCTCTTCACAACGCTAGCTCCACCCCAATTATCTATTCTTTGCCGACATTACTTGAGCTGGGTAGCATTTGTGGAATAATGTCAGTCATTGAAAATGGATTAACCTCCCCCACAAATTAACTTTTCCTTTGAATGACAACTGATTTTACTAGAATCGCAAGGATCATCAACATAGAAAACTTGTGTAGCATGTGAAGCAAGGATGTAAGGATTGCCAGTTGAACGTGTCTTTGTCGAATTGACGACTATAAAACCAAGGTCGTCGATCAATACACTCGCATTGTTATCCACCCATTTGCATTTGAAAATTGTAACCCAAAAACTCGTGTAGACGAGTTACAAAATTTCCTCCATCGTCTCATAGTTAGACATGTTCCCGTACACTGGATTTTTATCTTTCGTGCTGCTGACATGTAACGCTTCCACAACTATGCTAACGCTACTATTTTAAGTTGCGATGTGTGTGTCCCATTCAAGGGTTGAGAAGGTAAACCCATTCATATCATAGTTAGTAAAAGAAAATCGCGGAAACCGAAGACATGAAGGCCAACCAGTTCAAGGTTTCACCCTGACTTTCTCCAACTATTGTTTGCCATAACCAATCTATGAAAGTGTGATTGTGTTCAGCTAGGACTTGTTTCTCTGACCAACTGGGGATACATCATATACCTCTCAAAGGGATACATCCATTGAAGATAAATAGGACCGAAAATAAATATTTCTCGAACAACGTGAACCAACAAATGCACCATGATGTCAAAGAATTGGGGAGGGGAATACATCTCCAACTCGCACAACACGATAACTATTTCCTCCTGCAGTTCCTCCAATTTACGATGCCTCATTTCTTTACAACAAATTTTCTTGAAGAAGCGACACAACCGAGTAATGCACTTCCTAACGTGAGTTGGCAAGATGGATCTGATCACAACCGGGAGAAAGTCTTGAATCAAACAATGTGAATCATGCGATTCTTACTCCCCAATCTTAATCCCTCATAAGATACCAAATTGATAACCCGGGATAAGCACCCCATCGGGACATTCATACCTTTCAGGCTAGAGCATATCAAGTCTTTCTCAGATTTTAAAAGTGTGTAACAAGTTGTGGGTAAGTACGTCTTCGTCCCCTCCACCACCGGGGCTAGATCAGGTCTAATTCCCATTTTTACCATATATTTCCTAGACTTGACACCATCCTTTGTCTTACCAGGGATATTCATCGAAGTACCAACCAAACTGTCACATACGTTATTCTCAATATGCATGACGTCCAAAAAATGTCATATGTCAAGTATCTCCCAATACGGTAGGTAAAAGAATAGGGACCACTTCTTCCAACTACTGGCAACTTTAGGTTTTCTTTTCATCTTACCGAAGTCGTTAAGTACATCTCACAACATATTCAAGTTGATGCACATGTTAATATAGGAGAAGGGGGCGATAACTCCACCTTTCCATTGAATTCATCATGTTGATTCCTCCGTCGATGATTTTTAGGAAGCTAATTACGGTGCCCAAGGTATGTTGTCGTACTTCCATGCCTCAACTAACAATAATTCATTCCATCTAAACAAATATGGCATTTCCATATAACCTTTCACGGAATAGCCATGTATATTTCCATAATCGGGAAAGTCATTAACGGTACAAAACAACATGGATCTAAAATACAACATCTCCTTCCCAAACCCATTATACATACTCATTCTTGGATCCTACAGTTTTTTTAGGTTATCCACTAAGAGGGCTAGGTACACATCGATATCGTTTCCCGGTTGTTTCGGACCAGAGATCATTAGAGATAACATTATGTACTTCCTTTTCATGCACAACCATGGGGGCAAGTTGTAAATCATTACCATTACCGGCCACAAACTATAACTGTAGCTCATATTACCAAATAGGTTTATTCCATTAGTGCACAAACCAAGCCTCAAGTTACGTGGCTCATTCCCAAAGACTGGAAATGCCGCATCTATCTTCTTTCACTGATCACCGTTGACCGGATAACTTATGACTTAAGGATCAACCACTGTCAGATCTGCATGCCAGCTCAAATACTTTGCATCCTCAGGATTGTCAAACGGTCTTCTCAGTCGAGGAATAATAGGTAGATACCAAACAACCTTGACAGGAACTTTCTTCGACTACCGATAACCAACATCTCCGTCGACATCCACCTCCTTCAGTTTAAACCTTGAAGCAATGAACTTATGGCATTCCACCGCATTCAAGTGATCACCTCTATACAAGATACAATCATTTTTACAAGCATGTATCTTTTCATAATCCATGCCCATCGGACATAGTACCTTCTTTGCCTCAGATACCGTTTTGAGGAGTCTATTGCCAATTGGAAGCATTTCTTTCAACACTTTCAACAAACCAGAGAAACCTACATCACTATAGGAATATTTTGCTTTCACATTCATTAATTTTAACGTAGCCTTCAATACCTCCATTCCATCGGGGAAATCATCATAAAGAAGTGTCTCATTATCTCCTTGGAGGTCTGAAAGTCTTTTAGGATTTCCACTGTAGTTTTTGAATATCTCCTCTACCAACTCATCCATCCTATCATCTTTCTCGACTTTTACATCATTTGTAGTACGCAATTCCAAATTCTATCCATGCCAAAACCAAGTTTTGTATGATGCATCAAAAACACATATAAATAAGTGTTCCTTCAAAGCAGTTGCTTTTTCATGAATAGTGGTGATCTGGAATTTCATGCAAGGACAATATACATACGACAAATTCTTCTTCACAACATTCACATAATCTTATTGAATGAAGTTAGCTACACAATATTGATAATTCTCGCTAGTTCGATCTTCATCAAAACAATGGACTTTGTCCATATATATTCTTTCAATATAAAAACAAGCAAACACTATTTAGGGACCTATCTTAGAAACAAATACATCCACCAACATTCATTCAATCCATGGTTTCCATGCATATCGAAAACTTACATACACAAACATACACACACACACACACACACACACACACATATATATATATATATGTACATTCATTATATTACCATACACATGTATAACCACAACCAAATACAAAATTGGAATGCCATATTTCAATCAAACCATAGTTAAACACATCCCCACATACGAAATAAATAAACCTAGAACCTAAATTGAAGATGAAACTACAAATTGGAGATATGCAAATGCTTACTTAGTAATTGACTAATCACAATCAACAATCCTATTGGCCCCCTTCAACAATTATGTTTTTGCTTTTGAAGAGGAAAACTAGAATGGGTACAAAATTTTGGGATATGATGATTAAATTTTGGTCAATGGAACCAAACTTACAAACTAAAGTCTGACCATTGTGATGTCGCTACAAACCATTATTTAAAAATTAGCTAAATCGATAAGCAATGCGATGTCGGCCATGTAACGATTAACTGATATTTCTTTGTCCAACCTACTTGACCGACGTGGCACTTACGTCGATCAGACTATAAACTTCAATTTCCAAGAATATTTGCCTCGATTTCAAAAGAACCGAGGTAAAAAAGGCAATTATTTACCTATATTTTTATGACCAAGGTAAATAAAATCTTTAACTTTGAAAAAAATAATCGAGGTAAAAGAACTTTTAACCTCGGTTTATTTGATGTTAAGAAAAAAAACTGAGGTAGAAGGGGCAAAGTAATAGGTCTTTTTTTATTCAAAAGAGGAAATTGCAAATTGGGAAAATTTGAGAACCGATTTTTAAAATATTTGAACTGGTGTTATAAACATACACCCACCAAAGCAAGTGCACTAGATAATCATTAACATACTGATGATGGTATATTAAATCTGTCCAGTTTTTTGCACCGGTTTATGAACATGAATCGGTGCTAGGAAAGAACCCGTGATCATTATCAATGTGCCTAAACAGCGATTCAACAAATAGCACTAGTATCTAAAATAACGGCGTTGGGATGATATATGGAGCACCGGTTCATTATACCGATGCTGATTCTTTGTTTCTAGCACCTGTTTTGTTTACTGGTGCTATAGTAACTATGTTTTAGCCCTACCATACTTAGAGACCAGTATACTGGGGGCCCAAAATACCGGTTTCAGAGGCCCCAGGGATCGGTGCCATGGAGGGGTACCTGCAGTAGTGTTAGTGCATGCAACTTTCAAAAATTTAGCATAAGAAGGCACAAGCTCAATCAAGTCCGAAAGTGGAACGCTAACCTCAGTCTTCTTAAAGATATTCTAAATGTGCTGATTGGTGGTTGCCACCTTTGGCATTCCCTGAAGCGAACTAGGGAAAGACGGTGGGGGATTCACTCTCACCTCAGGTGTAGGAATCTCGTTGATGGGATCCTCCTCTACAACTAATTCATGCTCCTCCGAGATGGTTTTTTTGCTCTCCACAACCAAGTAGTCTTCTTGAAATATTTCCTTCTCAAGCTCACGCACCTCCTTCCCGCTCCTTAGCTTTACATTTCTTGAATTAATCTCCAATTGGGAAGGAGGTATGAGGGACTCTTTGGCCTCAAGTAGGCTCACCGAGGTGGCGAGTTGCCCGAAATGGATTTCAAGATTTGTTATGCTTGAAAAATCCCTAGTCTCGAGATCTTCAATATCATGCCTTGTTCTCTCTGCAAAACATCTTGTTTCTTAGCCAATTGAGAAATAGCTTCCAAATTTCTTCTCGATCCAACTTGGAAGGCCCTTCTCCTATTGGATAGGGTTGAGGTGGAGATTTTTGGCCTTGGTTGTACCCTTAAACCTGATTCTCCTCGTGCCAATGGAAGTTGGGGTGATTGCAGTACCTCGGGTTGAAGGTATTCACGTAGGGGTTTCATCTCCTTGGTTCCCACAGAACCCTTGTTGTTGTTGCCTCATACTTAATTGTTGCCTATTGCCACCATTGAAGTCTAATGCCTTCACCTCCTCCAAGTCTTCCACCACTTGTGGACAAGCATCAGTGTGGTGGTCAATACTGTAAATTCCACAAACCTTAACTTGTTGAACCCTCTTTTCCATGAATTCCTTCATCATAGAAGCAAGATCTTGGACTTGCTCTTCTATCTTGGGAGAATGAAATGGCTCATCCATGGTATTCACTCGAGATCTTGTTCCAAATTGCCTCATTCCATTGGCCATTTCTTCGAAGAGTGTCATTTCATCTCTCGGGCTCTTGTTGGTGATCAAGCCATTGGAAATGGCATTCACGATTTGCATGTCATCATCACACAACCCCTCAAAAAATACTATACCAAATCCCCCTCCTTGAATGGATGATATGGATAGCTTGCCAATAGCCTCTTGAATCTTTCCCAATACTCGTAGAGGGATTCATTTGCGAACTGAGAGATATTGGAGAGCTGCCTCTTTAACACCGAAGATTTTGAAGCTGGGAAGTATTTTTTTTGAGAAATATACTCTTTATATCCATCCAGGACGTGATACAATGGGGTGAAACGTAATAAAACCAATCTTTGACCGCATCCCAATGTGAGAAGGGAAAAGACCTCAATTTGTAGTCCTTTTTCGAGATTCCTAGCGGCTTCATATATGGTACAAACTAGATGAAACTCTGACAAGTGTTTGTTCGGATCTTCACCGGCCATTCCATGGAAAGTTGGCAAAAACTTAATCATATCACTCTTGAGCTCACAAGTAACATTGGGTGGAAAGGGTGGAAAGACGATACATAGGGGTTAATTCTCCAGGTTATGAGCCATGAACTCCCTAAGTATGCGATTATCTTCCACCATCTCAACAGGTTCTTCAACTAAAAAGGCCAGTCTTGTGGAACCTCCACTCCAGTTCTCCTTCCTCTCCAACTACTAGCGTACTCCGTTATATAGTGTAAAGTCCCTAAGTTCGTGGCACAGGTATCTACCATAAACTAGGAACCAAAAAATACCCAACTAGAAGAAAAACTAGCAAAAGGATTAGAAGTACACAGATAACTATCACAAAAGCTCAAAAGCAAAAACCAACAAAAAATTTTAATAAAACACTAACTACTTAGCTAACACACTATGCAAGTGAACTACTAGACCTTTAAACTAACATCCCGGGCAACGACGCCAAAATTTGACCCGCCCCCTCATGGCATCATCTAAAACGAAGCATGGGAGATCCCTTAAATTAACTTGAGAGGAGTTTAAGTGAGATCAAAGATCGATATCTATATTGTTTCTCCTATTTCTACTATTACGCAACCAAAATTGGTAGATAATGGCAAGATCAGGGTCTTCCAGAGAGATGTTAGAAATCTAAGAGTTAACTACAAACAGCCATAATTAGGTCGTCAATTCGATCACGTGTTAGGAATAATCAGTGTTGGTAAAACCAGTTTTGGGGGGAGGGGGTTTACTAACAACTACTAGCATACAATTAACACTAAATTAAACTATATAAATTAACACTTGGGGAGTATTTGCGTAACATGGTCAATATCTTTTCGATCCTCAATTCCATCAAATACAAGAACTACAAACCTATTCTAGTGTTTGTAACACGTGGTGTGGTCAATGGTCAATACTTCCCCATACCTGTCACGTAGGGTCTGCATGTAATCTTCAATCAGCATTGCATCCGTAACTACTAACATGCAATTAACATAAGATTAAACTATGTAAACTAACACTTGGGTAGTATTTGCATAGCATGATCAATGTTATTTCGATCCTCAATTCCATCACATACAAGAACTACAAGGCTATTCTAGTGTTTGTGACATATGGTGTGGTCGATGGTCAACACTCCCCATACCTGTCATGTAGGCTACGCCTGTAATCTTCCATCGGCACCGCCTTTGTAATTAGGGAAATGCAACAATGGCCCTGCCTGTTGTGCAAATTTGAATCTCTTTCGTGCTTTTACGTCCTAGGCACTACACCACGAATGCTTCTCCATAGGCCTAAAAAGGTAAAGGGGGTGAAGCACCTCATCGATGACTCTAGGGTTGCAAAGCTAACCCCAGTTTTCTACTCTAGCTATCTCTACCCATAACCCTTCAGATCAAATTGTCGGCTAACTAGTGTATGGTCGATCGTAATGTTGACTTGGTTAACCATGTCCACACACCCACACGGTTCCGGACTATCATTACCCTAAGCACATCTGGGTTTCCTTCCCCAGGAGGTATCAATAACTGCACCAACATGAAAGTAAACTATGATGTGCACCAATCTCAGTGTAACAATAATGCAATTAATAAGAATATGAAGAACAAGCCAACATAATTAATAATCACAAACAAATAGATATAGGTAAATCTAAGGAATCTCACAAAAAACTATTAATTCATGAATACAAACACAATACCCAAGTAAATAAACTACTCCCTAAGCATTGAACCAAAGTATTTCATTAGATTCAACACTTTTGGGGGGGAAAATAAAGACAAGAGAAAATATCGTAGAGAGAAATAAGTGAACTTTCCTTCTCTATCTTACTCTTGAAATCCAAAAATGGGCATAAACTTAAACCCTAATAGACATAGGTCCATATATATAGTAGAAGGGAATAGGGCCTTGAAAAAAGGCCTAAAAACCATAACAGCCACAATTTGCACGGCCAGTGGAAAATGACACGATCTGTGCAAGGTCGTTCCGGCACAGGACGTCCGGCATGGTATGGCCCGTGCAACCTCGTGTTGGTGCAGGGTGCACGGAATGTCACGGTTTTGTAGGGTCGTGCCAGTGAAAGCTCCACATACTAGCACAGGATATTGGCTGGTGCCGCGTCTTGAACTTCTGATTTACGCGCCCTTGTTATTTGCGCGACCTATCGGCTAGAAGAACTTTGCTCAGTTGAATGGAATGGACCCTGTCATTTTTCACAACCCGTGGCCTGGTCTTCACTTTTGGAACTTGAAACGACGCGGACCGTGTGAAACATAACGGTTTGCGCCCATACTTATCCATTTAGAGTGATTTTGGGGAATGATTGGTGCACCCAGCACGGGCCGTGTTGAGGGGATGTTGCACGGACTATGCTAGCCACCCTTAGAACTAGCCATACAATCTTGGTTGGGCTCGTACAAAGGCCTTGTGCCAGTCGGTCGGCTAGTTCGGCTGGTTGGCACCGTCTTCCATTCTTGACCTTCTTGAACTTCAAATCCGCCTTTTCTAGGCTCAATTCCATCTACTACCATGCTTTGGAGTTCGTGGCCTTTAATCTACTACCATCCTCACAAATGGCCTTCATTATCTTCTACCACCCTCGCAGATGGTCTTCTACAAAATGATGTAAAAATACTCTCAAGCAACCTACTTGTAAGATAATAAAAAAAGGATGATCTAGGTTCTTGTGAATACAAAGTGTCAATTAGCTTCAATTAATTCCACAAAACTTGGAATTTAGACAAGAAAACCAATAATGGTCGTCTAAACCCTTTGTTGTGTAAACCTAACTAAAACTAATAATCAACCAAACAAAACATGATAATAAATGTGTCAAATGCATTTGTTAATGCATTTATAAAGATGCACATCAACCCTGGATTCACTATAATGAACTACATGTTAAAGGCAACGGCGGGTAAAAAGAAAGATCTCCCCTACGGAGAGTTAATCTCAGCATTGCTTCAACAATTTAGGTTTCAGCCAGTAGACATGTCATTTTGCTTGGAATTTTATTTCCTTAGCTTGTTCCAGCATAAGCAATCAGTTCAAGGTGAAGGATACAAGTGTACAATTAAGGTAGTCCTGTGTGCTACCGCTAAGGATGCAAAGTGGGAAACAGATATGGAGGCTGAGTCATCGTGTGAGTATATAAATTCTTTGTCTAAATTTCCCCCTTTGAACCACTTCTTCGATGAACGCCTAGGATGTCTCTCAGGGAGAAAATGCCCGCGTCCCTGATAATTAGTCTTACAACCATGTTTCAATTGAGAAAATGATGTCTCACTCTGGAAAATGGGGCACGTGAAGTTGCCTTTAACCGAGTACCAAAAAAATTACCATATGCGGGGAAATCATTTATGGTACAGAACTATAAGGCCTTTAATGTGAAAATTTCATATTTACTAGCATCGAATATGTGGACGCCGTCTTTGAACAAGGTCAACAAATCATCTACTAGAGAATCAAGGTAAACATCTATGTTATTGCCCGACTGCTTTGGCCATGAAATCCTCATAGATAAAAACACATAATTCCATTTCATTGTCAGCTACGATGGAAGATTGTACATGACTAGCATAACATGCCACGAACTATATGCACTGCTCATATTACCAAAATAATTCATCCCATCTGTTGAAATACCCAATCTCAAATGCCGAGGCTCAGAACCAAACTCGGGGTACAAATCATCCAATTTCTTCCATTTTTCACCATTCGACGTATGTCTAATAACGTCATCCATCGGGAAAACTCTTTCAGAATACCAACGCAACAATTTTGCATCTTCCTTAAAAGCAAACAGCTTCTCTAGCTGAGGAATAATAGGAAGATACCATAGAACTTTAGCCGGAGCCTTTTTTTTATTTCCAAATTCACTACATCCTCTGCACCAACCTTATCATCTTGTACCGAGACTCACCACATTCATGGCATTTGTCCAGGTCTTCTTCATCCTTACTCATATACAACATACAATCATCCGGATATGCATGAATCTTTTCAATTCCAATCCCATAGGACAAAGAATCATTTTTGCGGCATATGATCTGTCCGGCATTGGATTAATTTCAGGTATGAATTCCCGAATCAAATGAAGAGTCTCCATCATGACTTTATCAATCCACCCATATTTTGTATTCAAATTCATTAATTGCAAAGTAGCACTCTAAACAGAATGTTTAGATCCCCATACAATACCGTCCTTTTGTCATTATGCAACGCTTCTAGGACCTCAGGTTTTCCATGGAATTATCTAGCAACATCCTCCACCGTTTTGTCTATTCATCCCAAACATCATCTACTTTATTTGTATGAACGCCAGGGTTACTCGTCTCAACCTCGTCTTGTTTGAAAACCTCTCATGATAAGATTCCCGCGCATATTCTTCCTACCCAAAAATATACGTTATTCTTAAAATCCTTATATGGAAACTTGCTCGTACAACGCTATTTTTTAGGCATGTTCAAATGCTAGAGCAACAAAGAATTTAATCAAAGGGAGGTATTCCAGAGATTTTCTAAGATATATACCTATAAGTTCAATTCGATCCATAGTAAACCACCTGCATTGAAATATCATTTTCAACTAATTATCTAACACACAAGAGATTACCACATCATTCAAGTTCAACTTTTTATTCTCTATCATCAATATCAATTTCATTAATTATTAACAAACAAACCCTAAACCAGACATTACAAATAAAAAATTTATTTATTAAAATAATGAACATACAAAAAATAGCGTAGGTCTTCAAGAAGTCCAATTGTTCATCTCATTCTAACCTAAAGCTTCCCATTCATTACCTCATGGATTGAGTTGAAGAGGAAGTTTCTCTCGAAATACTTTTCGACTTCAAAGTCTACAATCTTGAAGAAGGACATAAACAACATCATCCAATGGCATGAGGAGTCATTCTACGACTTTTGGGAGGGGTTCAAAAAGTTTCTTGCAAGTTGTCCGCATCATAGTTATTAAGACGGGGATTTAGTCTACTACTTCTACAAAGGTCTTCTTGATCAAAACCAAAGGCTAGTAAGGGGAGAATGTGGTGATTCTCTTGGGACCAAACCCTCTACGGAAGCTATGGAGCTTTATGAGGAGCTAGTCGAGGAGTCAAGAAACTTCAGCTCGAGGGCCGATTTGAGGAGGCAAAATCCCAAAAATTCAAGTGCTTCTTCCAACCATGGAAATCTTGAAGACCAAGTGTCGAATATTAGTTCTATGGTCAAGCCGTTGATGAATCAAGCCTGAGTAAAACATCATGTAAAGTCGTGCGAGATTTTTTCTTCTCCACATCCAACGGATTCATGTCCGACTTTGCAAGACGATTATGTGGAGGAAGTAACTTCTATGGGATGGAAAGGAAGCCATGGGTACCAAAACCAAGGGCACCAAAATTAAGGATACCAAGGCTACCAAGGAGGCGTAGGTTACCAAAACCGATCTTACAACGCGGCCAACCAATTTCACCCAAATCTTTGATATGGGAATACACAAGGTGGCCAAAATGTCCAACCTTACCAGTCTCCTTAACAACCATATCAGCCACCACAACCACAATACCCAAGGCATGGTGAGAAACCCCACAATCAAGGCCAAAGTACAGGGATGTCAAACCAAGAGATCATGCAAGCTATTGGGAAGTTGACTATTTGTGCTGATAAGAATGAGAAGCATCAA
>JAULKM010030403.1:0-13692 GCA_032355605.1 Rubia tinctorum | reverse complement strand
GGTTGCAATGGGAGATTCCTATCGTTATTTAGAAGACCCGGACGTAGAGTCCAGGTTAACATCAACAGGGCCGCGGTGCAGTACCCTGGAAGAAAATTCACAAGCCGCGACACAGAGTCCAGGCCGACACCAGCAGGGTTTCAACTCACGACCCTGGATGAATATTTACAAGGGTGTTATGAAGGACCTCGAAAAAAATTCACAGAGTTGTGATGTAGAGCCCAAGTCAACTTTAGTTGGGTCGTGATGCGCAGCCTCTGCAGTAAGGTTACAGAGCTGCGACACAGAGTCTAGAACGACATCAACGAGGTTGTGAATCACGATCCTGAAAGAAAATATACAAAGTTCCAACATGGAGTCCAGGAGGACACCAGTAGGGTCGCGATGCAAATCCATGACTATGAGTGATAAGTTTATGACGCTGAGTTCATCTTGACAAATAAAGACAGTCGCCAATGGCCAGATTCATACAGGTATTCAGGATGTTCAAACATGTATTACCCCAACACCCCCACGCTATTTAGTGGCGCAACATTGGGTTGGAGGACTTAATAATATATGGGTTTATAAGCCGATGTGTCCACTCTAGGCCCAAAGTCCCAAGACCTAACCTAAAAAAGACCCATACACTTCTACTATAAAATGAGAGAAAAAGCCATTAGTAGGTAGGTTTTGCTTCAGCCCCAAATAATACTATAACACTATCTTCTTCATACTCATTTCCCAAATCTGAATTGGGCATCAGAGCGGGCGCGGTCACACATCGCCCCTTCCTGAGTGACCCATGCTATTTTTACAGGATTTATTGAACCAGAATCAACATCGAAAGGAGGCCCAAACAGAGGTTGTACTAAATCATCTCCGATATCTCTAACAACCGAACATAATCAGCTCTAGACCAAGTCCATTAAAAAATTTGGCATTAACAGTGGTCATTCTTAGCTGTAGTGTCAGCTAAATTTATATTTCAGTTAATTCATTAATATCATTGTATCCAATCTTTCCTCTTCTTGGTTCTCATTTTTAATAAGTGATAAGGTAGCAGGCTTTCTTCAACCGACAAGAGGAACTAAGCAGGGAGACCCGCTCTTCCCATTTCTCTTTCATATTTTTACCAAGCATTCTTTATAAATTTACAATTTTACTTTCTTAATGGTAAATTGAAGTTTTTTTAATTGCCTACTGGTTCCATTCCTACACCACACCTTAATTATGCAGATGACACAAATTTATTTATTAATGTTACTAAGAAAACTGTTACCAGATTGAGAGCCTTCTTAGAAATTTTTGAAACAACATCCGTGAAAAAGATAAACTATGAAAAGAGAAATTACTTCCTTAGTAGCTCAGCCTCTAGAGCTCAGGAACATTTTTTAAAAGATGATCTGAGAATGAAACCTTGTAGCTTCCCTATCACTTATTTAGGTTCTCTCATTTACCCTGGTAGAACTAAAGTCTTGTGCTGTTTTCGCTGGCAAAAATTGGACATCATCAGGTCATTCGGGTTTGCTAGGTGGGCCGAGTTTGTGTTTGTGTTTCACTTTGTGTTGAGCCTGATCTCTAGACCTCAAATTTGAGTCATAACACATCAAATAAAAATAATTAAATATCAAATAAAAGAGAGGGTCTCCTATTATGATGGCTAACGGTTAGACCAATCATGAAAGACCTTATTTTCATGACTTTTAAGATCAAAATCTAAAAATTATATTTTGAAATATATTTTTAAGATTTTCAAAATAATGGGAACCTCGTTGGAATAAATGGATACATATATAAAACCAACACATTAGTTATATAAAATATAAAATGAATCTTTCTAACAGTTAGGTGATCTAAAAGAAGACTAGGTGCAAATAAAAATATGAAAAATAAACATAAATTTAAAATTTTAATCATTAAATAAAAACACTAAAATACACATTGATAATGCATGGGCCTGACGACCAATTGTAATAAAGGAAATGAACAGGCCTCTCAGCCCAAACTCATGAGGGCAGACATGTAGGGATTTGACGAGTGCTGATGGGACGACTCCAGCCCCATTAGCCATCAAACCACAAATAGCGAGGGGAAGAGTGTGACACAAGGTAAGACTTTCCTACAAGTTCACTATTCACTTAGATACCCTTCTACATGGCAGCAATGGCTAACCGGAGCGTTGGAGCAGGCACGACCCTGAGACTACCTACCTGACCTCTTTCTGCATGTCCTGTAGGTTCAGGTGTATACTGGGCTGGTTTGGATCATCGTTAAGCATATTAAAAGATTTGGCATTAACATTATATCAATTTTTAGAACCTAAGCAGCTTGGAGAAGATGGAGGCACGGATACCATAGAACCTGTACAACTAGGTGACTGTAGAAGACGTAACTCAAGAAGATAAACCTACCTCGATGCTGACACCGAAGGGGGAAAGACACCAAATCCGCACGACAGAGGAGGTTGTGAACAACTCAGAGGTCCTTCAAATGATAATGACATCCTAGAAGGAAATAATGAGGAGGCTGAAAGAAATGGAGAACAGATAGCCCCGGTGGAAAGGACATGACTCTCACCCAACGAAACTCTTCCTAGAATAAGAGGGTGACTCTGAAGCACCCAGTAGAGGAGAGATGGGGTTGCAGACAGCTCGGATAAGAGCAAGGAGAGAGAAAAGCACAACCTCTTCCGGAAGAAAAGAATGAGCCGGAGCCAGAGAAACTATGGTAGACCGCGAGTGGAGAGAGGGTTATGTACCACTCCAGAGGGGTAAAGGAACAGGTTGGGCGACATACACCTCCAAAAGAAAGGGAATAAGGCTTGATTAGGGAGGCTAGAGGCTCTCCGTTCACCAGGGGGATACAACTGTTTATGGCGGATCCAAAACTGAAAATACCGATGAACCTGGGGAAATATAATGGTGAGGCATACCCAGAGGACCACTTACACTTTTTGCACCAACATGGGCACTTTTACGATGCCTCAAGCCATATGGTGTAAGGTATTCACAACTACCTTGACAGATGTGGCCAGGGTATGGTTAGAAACCTGGAAGAAGAGACAATCGACAGCTTCAGTCAACTGGAGGAGAAGTTTTTGACCCACTTCATATAGAGGAAGAAGTTCCAGAAAACAAGATATGAGTTGCTCGCTATCCGAAAGAAGCCAGCGGCGACACTGTCGGTGTACTGGGAGAGGTTTAACGATGAGGCAAACTAGGTGGAAGAAAGGAGCAGCTTGTTCCTTATTGACACGTTCGTGATCGGGGGTTAAGGCATGAGTTATTGTAGCGAGACTTCACCCTGGACCCACCGACAACAATTGATGAACTGATGAGGAGAGTTGGAAACTTCAATAGAGCGGACCTGGATGGGAAAAGGAGGAAGGAAGCACAAGGGAGCTGTAATCAGCGGAGCGCCGACAGGGAGAGCTTGGAAGGAAAGTTGGGGTTGCTCGAGAAGGCACTCAACAGATGCCAAGCAGGTTCAACATGTCAGAAAGGATATTCACCGCGCTGATCAAAATGCCCAAGGAGATTTTTGCCCTATGTGCAGGAAAGGGCATCCTGGATTTATCGCCAGGATGAAGAAAGAACATAGAAAGAGAAACATGTCCCAATTTTGTGTGTATCATGATGACCACGACCATGATACGAATGACTGCATTTATCTAAAGAACAACATTGAGGATGCGGTGCAGAGCGGTGAGCTAGCGCATTTGGAAAAAAGTGTGAAGGATCATAACAAGGCCACCTACTAGGGCAAGAACAAGTACGGAGGATTCCACAGACAGCAAGACAGTCAGGGCAGGGCAAGGATCCTCGACAAAGAATGGAGGCGAGATAAGGGAAAGGTGGTGGGTAGGGTTGAGAAAGGTGATGAATGCCACAAGAGACAGAGAGAGGATACTCCCGGTGAAAAAGGTAGAGCGACTATGGTGATGGAAATATGCGTCATCGTAGGCGGAAGCGCCGAAGGAAGGAATGAGTATCAGCGAAAGGCACGCTACAGGCAGACACCGGAGCCAACGCCAGAGGAAAGGAAGTTGGGAGCGAACGAAGCAATCATGTTCGAAGGTAGTGATCTGATACCGGACAGACCGGCTGGGGTAGATGCGGTGGTGATAACAGTCAGAGTGATGGATAAGAGGATTCATCGCGCATACGTGGACCGTGGAAGCTCTGCGAAAGTCATGTACTGTCACTGTTTCAAAAAGCTGAATGAGAATACCAGGAGGAAGTTAGAACGAACGAGCACCCCGTTGGTGGACTTTGAAGACAGAACAGTTTGGCTGGAAGGCACAGTGGGGGAAGGTGAAAGAAATAAAATTGTGAACATGGAGTTTATAGTTGTGAAGGAAAATAGCCTATACAACCTGATAATAGGCAGGTCGGCCTTAACATTGCTTAAGGCATAGTGTCAACCCTATAACTGTTGCTGAAATTCCCAACTAGGGGAGGGCTATCCACGGTAAGAGGAGACCGACAAAGAGCTATAGAGTGCCAAAGGAACGCACTCAACAAGAGAAAATGAGAAGATGGAAGCAGGAGCCACGAGTTACAGGTCAACGAAACAAGGCCTATCAGGTTAATCACAGACAGAAATGACCTATCAAAGCTTGGCGCAGAAGTAGAAACAGTAAGATTAAACAGAAGTTGGTTAGTGCAGGTAAGAACCAATCTTCTGCCTCAAGTGAAAAGTGAGCTAGTAAAGGTCCTGGAGAAGAATGTGTGAGCTTTTTCCTGGAAGCCAGAAGATATGATAGGGGTACCAGAAGATATCGGTTGCCACAAGTTAAAAGTGGACCCCTTTTACAAGCCGGTCAAGCAAAAGTAGAGTGTACTATGCAGAGAGAGAAATGAAGCAGTCAATAAGGAGGTGAGTCAGTTAGTTTCAGCGGGGATCCTAGAAGAAATACCCTACTCAACTTGGTTGGCTAACCTGGTGCTGGTGAAGAAGACTAACGGCAGATGGAGGATGTGTGTAGATTATACATACCTGAACAAGGCTTGCCTTAAGGACTGCAGCCCGCTGTCGGTCATTGACCAGAAGGTGGACGCCCTTATTGACTACCCAATTAAGTGGTTCTACGACACATACAAGGGATATCATCAAATTCCCATGCTAGAGAATGATGTACAAAAAACTGTTTCATTACGGAGAAAAGGGCTTTCGGCTATCGGATGATGCCTTTCGGCTTAAGGAACGCCGAAGAAACATATCAAAAGGTGTTGGATAAAGTCTTTAAGAAACAGATTGGAAGAAACCTGAAGGTGTATGTGGACAACATGATGATAAAGAACAACCAATACGAGACTTTCATGAAAGATGTCAAGGAGACCTTGATGCAATTCAGGGAGACCAGAATGAAGCTAAACCCTGCTAAGTGCCAGTTTGGAGTGGGAGAAGGTAAGTTCCTAAGACACTTGGTGTCAAACGAGGGTCTGCACACAAACCCCAAAAATATAAAGGCAATCCTAGAAATGAAATAGCTGAACACAGTGAAAGAGGTGCAGAGCTTGAATGGGAAGCTAACAGCTTTGAATCATTTCATGTCACGAGCGGCTGAAAGAGCGCTTCCATTCTTCAAAATACTGACGGGATATGTGGATAATAAAGGAATAGTCCAATGGGGAGAATTGCAAGAGAAGGAATTTGAGGAGCTAAAGACCTACCCGAAGGACCTTCTGACCCTGAATAGTCCAAGGAAGGGAGAAACCCTATATTTTTATGTGGCAGCAAGCGATGAGGCACTTAGAGGGGCACTGGTTAAAGAAGAAAAAAATTTCATAGACCAGTGTACTTTGTAAGTCAAGCCTTGCAAGGTCCAGAGCGGATATACCCGAATTAGGAGAAGCTGGTATTAGCTCTGGTTCACGCAGCAAGAAGGTTGAGACAATATTTCCAAGCGCACCCTGTGGTGGTTTTGACGAATCAGCCACTCAAAGATATACCGACCAAACCGGAAAGCTCGGGAAGATTGATGAAGTGGGCAGTTGAGATGGGGGAGCATGCCATTGAATATGCCCTGAGAAAACTGATAAACAGGCAGGTAATGGTAGATTTTCTGGCAAAGATGCCAAAGGAGAAAAATTTGAAAGAAGCGATGGAAGAAGAATCCCAGCCTGCAGGCTAAGACTAGATGGTAGGTATAGATGTGTGGAAGTTATATGTAGTCGGAGCCTCCAGAGTAGAGGGAGCAGGCGCGGGCCTGGTAATATCAGACTCAAAAGGTTTGAAATCAACCTACGCCCTACACTTTAAATTCCAAGCCTCCAATAATGAAGCAGAATATGAGGCGCTAATCGCAAGCATTGAGATAATGAGGAAGCTGGGAGCAAAGAAGCAGGCCTACGGGGACTCAATGCTGGTAGCTAACCAATATAATGACCAGTATGCCGCCAAAGAACCAGCAATGATGAAGTACAAAGATAAGGTCAGAAGCATGGCAGCTGAGTTTGAAGAATTTGACGTCACCAGGGTCCCAAGGTCGCAGAACATGAGAGCGAAAGCGTTGAGCAAGCTGGTATCCTCAAATCATGCACACTTAACCAAAAATGTACTGGTAGAGGAGCTGGTATGCAGGTCAACAGAAGCAAGATAGGTAGGGGAGATTCAGGGGTTAACGTCCGACTGGATGACACCCATTCGCAATTACCTGGAACACGAGGAACTACCGAAAGATGATAAGGAGGCAAGGACGATAAAAAATAAAAGCTCTACAGTACGCAATAAGAAGTGAAATATTGTACAAGAGAGGTTACACTGAACCATGGCTCAGTTGAGCAGGACCCAAGTTGGCAGAAACAATTCTCGGGGAGATTCATGAAGAAAGTTGTGGCAGTTATCAAGGAGCAAGGACGATGACACTGCGATCATCAAGGGCAGGATACTACTGGCCAACCACGAGAGCAGATTCAGAAAAAATGGCCAAAGAATGTCACAGGTGTCAAGAACATGCGAAAGTGCAGAAGCTTCCGGTAGAGCGAAAGACCTGCATAAGATCACGGTGGACTTTCACAAAATAGGGGATTTATACTACAGAACTGTTCCCAAAGGTAGTGGAAAGAAAGAGGTTTCTGTTGGTAGTGATAGACTACTTCACGAAATGGGTGGAAGTTGAGGCCGTAGCAAATATAACAAATAAAATAATCACAAATTTATTTGGAAGAGCATAGTGTGAAAGTTTGGCATCCCACAAGTGATATTGATCTACAGTGGAAATAAGTTCACCCATGAACCTTTCAGATCATGGTGTGCAGGTTTGAACATAAGGCAGCAGTTCACCTCTATAGCTCACCTACAGGCAAACATGCAAACAGAGGTGACAAAAAGGCAATAATCCAGGGACTGAAAAGGAAGTTAGGACAAGCCAAGGGAGAATATGAAGAAGAATTAGTGAGTGTGATGTGGGCATACAGGGTTACGCCAAGGACCGCCACAGGGGAATCTCCATACAGGCTGTGTTTTGGTACCGAGGCGATCATTCCTCCAGAAATAGCAGTGCCCAGTAGGAGAGTAGCTGAACCAATGAGTCAGAGGGAGAATGAAGAAGCTGTTAGGGAAAACTTTGATGAGCTGGATAAGCTCAGGGAGAAAGTGGCAATGAAAGAAGCGGCGTACATGTCCTGGATGGAACAACATTATAGTAGCAAGGTACGGGTAAGATCCTTGAAAGTGGGGGACTTAGGAAAGAAGGAAGCAAGTCACGCCCAAGGTCAGAAGAAGCTAGACGCAGAATGGGAAGGCTCATACAAAGTGACCAAGGTGCTGAAGAAAGGAGCATACAAAATGGAGATGATGGACGAAAAGTCATTCCCTGGACCTGGAATATAGATAACCTGAGAAGGTAATACGCTTAAGTGATTGTAGATTTATGTATGCATAATACCAGCTATCAGACTGTTTGATAGGACAGGCAGACGAGACGAGATTCCTAAAAGGATCAAACCTCTTAAAAGGCCATAGAAGGGTATGATCATGAGGAAATCTTGACCAGCGCCCCCGTTCTTTTTTTGTATATCACTTGTTTATTTTGGAATGACAAGTGCAGGGAAGGAAATAAACCTCCCGCCACAACCAGTACCAAAGAAAAATGAGCCTAATCCAGGCTAAAGTTGCAGTGTTGGCCCCAACAGCTAGCGCAATTACAAGCCGAAAATTGAAAAGGCAAAGGAAATGAACCTCTAGCCACAACCAGTGCCAAAGAAAAATGAGCCTGATCCAGGCTAGAGTTGCAGCACTGGCCCCCACAGCCAGCAAAATTGCAGGCTGGATCTTAAAAAGGCAATGGAAATGAACCTCCGGCCACAACCGATGGCGGAGAAAAATGGGCCTGATCCAAGCTAAAGTTTCACCGCTGACCCCGACAGCCAGCGCACTTGCAGGCCGGATCTCAAAAAGGCAAAGGTAATGAACCTCCGACTACAACCAGTACTAGATAAAAATGAGCCTGATCTAGGCTAAAGTTGCAGTTTTGGAGAAAAATGAGCCCGATCTAGGCTAAAGTTGCAGCGCTAGCCTCAATAGCCAGTGAAATTGCAGGTCAGATCTCGAAAAGGAAAAGGAAATAAATCTCCGACCCTAACCAGTGCCAGAGAAAAATGAGCTTGATCCAGGCTAAAGTTGTTGGGTTGGCCCTGACAGCCAGCGCAATTGCCGGTCGGATATCGAAAAGGAAAAGGAAATGAACCTTCGGCCACAACCTGTGCCAGAGAAAAATGAGCATGATCCAGGCTAAAGTCGCAATGTTGGCCCCAACAACCAGCGCAAACGCGGGCCATATCTCTAAGATGGTAAGGGAAATGAACCTCCAGCCACAACCAGCCGGAGATAAACAAGTTTGATCCAGGCTAAAATTGCAGCGCTGGCTCCAACAACCAACGTAAATGCAAGCCGGATATCAAAGAAGGTAAGGGAAATGAACCTCCGGCCACAACCAGCACCGGAGATAAATGAGCCTGATCCAGGTTAAAGTTGCAGCGCTGGCCCCAACAACCATAAAAAAATACAGGCCAAATCTTAAAATTACAAGCAAATTCAAGACGAATTAGAAAATGAAGTTAATTAATAATTACTGATGAAGCAAGCAGAATAATAGTTGCGAAGAAAGGAAAAAACATACATTCCAAAAAAAACAGAAAGAAATTATATTGTTTCATCCCTCAATAAGAGAACAGAAAAAAATACAAGAAAAAAGAAAAATATTCTTCAGGGCTTCTTCACGGCGTCCTCGTTCTCAGCCTCCTCAATGACCATGACGCTAACCCCCTAAACACTGCCAATAGCTTGAGCGACCTCCTCGGTAGGAACTCCTGCATTTTCGGCATGTTGATGAATCCCGTTGGCAGAATGTGCATCGGCTTCAGGGGAAACGCCATCGAGAGTCCAACTGTCAAGCTCGGCCAATGACATTCTCGGGTGCAACTAAGATAAGTACTTAGTGATGCTATATTCTCGAAAAGGAATAATAATGTCACCCAAGCCAACCCACAACTGATTCTCATCTTCAGTACGGGAGTAAAAGTCAATGGCCCTCATCAGCACGCTGCTCAGTAACTCCCCCACCACGTGGGAGCACAGGCTCAGAAGTCGCGCGATTGAAGGCCCAGTCCTAAAAAACTTTCAGCTTGGTAACTCTGGCTTTGGCATGGGCCAGAGAGCTCTGCAGAGAGCCAGTGACTCCTTTCTTTAGCTCCAGGCCCTGCTCCAACTCTGTGGCACGACGAGCTTGAGCTTGCAGGGAGGCTGGCCACGTTTATCTCACTCACTTCAGCCCTGAAGTTGTCATTTTCCTCCTGCATTGCCCTGGAAAAATAGAGATGCTGAAAAAAGAAACGGAAACAAGTAAGAAAAGAATAAAATAAAATAAAAGCAAATAAATAAAGAAGACACACCTCAAGGATGGTTGTGGCTGACCGGTCAGCGAGAGAATTAGTGTCGGAAAGAGCGTTCAGGCAACTAGGTGTTGAAGTAAGGTATAGGCAAGGCCTGAAAGACGAGCTCCGTCTGAGCTGAGGCGCTGCGCAAAGGACCCGGTGCAGAACCCAGAAAAGAGGAACCGTGCGCAAAAGGAGGTGAGAAAGGGATCGCTGAGGCAAGACGAGTGGTCCGGGCAAGTTTCTGCTGACCCGAGACTGGCGTCTCAGGAACCTTTTCAGAGATCATGGCGCAAGGAGGCAGGCTGGGACCCACTCCACTCTCTTCAACTCTCCTTCATAACCGGCGATGAGCCCACGTCAGGGTATGCTCATCCTCGTTCACCTCGGTGTCCGAGACATTAATTGCCTCAACCTTTTGGTCCATGATCCCAGCTGTGTCATCAGTTTGGGAGGTTGGACGGTTGCTTCCAGCTCGACGAGGAAGCCTAGATAGGTCACAGAGAAAAGCATCCACAGACATCTCTGTGAAAGAAAGAATGCAAACAAGTTAGAAATATATACAGACAAACAGAATCAATGTCCCTGCTAAATAGAGAAATGGACACAATGAACCTATACCACTAATATTAGTGAGACCTTCACCGGGAGAAATGTCGCCACAAAAATACGGTAGGTTGATGGCATGAAAGGTAGAGTCTTGCAGGACGTGGTGACATCTAACACTTAAGACCTCAAGACGAGAGATAACGGGTTGCAGGGCTGCCGTCTCAAGGGCGCTAGGGCGAGAACCTCGCCCCTTTTCCGGCACGGAGGGATAAACAACCCTCTCGACCCTGTCCAGGCCCAGAACAAAGTCCTCGTCCATGAAAATGAACCTCCATTTCCACTCAACACGAGTGGGGATGTCGGTTAGCTGTTTGACCCCATCCTGCCGGAACTTCAGAAAAGTCCAGTCAGAGGCATTTTGGCTGGATGGCAAAAAACACAAAACTGGATAACAGAAGATTCGATACGGAGGAGGCTTCATAAGACCTCAAATCCTAGAATGACGTGAACGTAATTAGGAGGAAGGTCAGTCAACCATAACTCATAGAAGGCCAGATTGGCCTGAAAAAAAGAAGAAAGGAGGAATCGAAGGCAACAGTGCTCGAGAGTCTCGAGATAGACGACGACCATGCCCGCAGGCACGTCTAATACTGTTTTACTAACATCGGGTATCAGAATATTATCATGGATGTCATTAAAATGACCTTTGAGGCATTAAATGTGGCCTCAATAATACCGGGAGCAGCCCGGAATTCAAGGTTGGTGGTGTCGTAGTACGAGTCTTCCTTAGGGGGACCAACGGTAGAAACCATGGTAGCAAAGTAAAATGAGAGAAGTAGGAAAAGCAGAGAGGGTACCTAGAGGAGGACTAAAGGCCACCGGGAAATTGAAGTCCTGACGAGAGTGTTTGGGAGGACAAACGGAAGCGCAAGGAAAGACCGCTGACAGAAAATGATGAAGGATACGAATAGGCGGAAAAGAAAAGGGAAGATAAAGCTGCTGGGAGCAGTTAATTTCTTGCGAGACATGACGACAAAAGAATAATGATAACCGTCTCGAGAGAGGGCAAAAGTTACGCAGCCAGTATGCGGAAAACTGTCAGAAAAAGACACATGGCACATATCCAGACAGGTAGCATAACTGTCGAATAATGCATTAATAAAAAAGAGATCATGTATTAGTGGGCAGTTTTGAAACCAAAAAGGACCGCCGAAATCCCCAGGGAAGACAAGAAGCAGGTCTCAAGGACGCTACTTGCTCCATGGGCAGCTCAAAGATGAAGAGACTAGAAAGATCCAGGTTCAGACTCAGCTAATGGCCTCTGGTCAACTCACCCAGCTGGGCCATCAGCTGGGGGGACTTGATAATGCATGGGCCTGACGACCCAATTGTAATAAAGGAAATGAACCATGCCTCTCAGCCCAAATGCATGAGGGCAAACAAGAATGGGTATGATGGGTGCTGATGAGACTGCTCCTGTCCTATCAACCACTAAACCACATATAACGAGGAGAAGGGTGTGACACAAGGTAAGATTTTCCTACCAATTCACTATTCACTTAGATATGCTTCTACATGGAAACAATGGCTAACCAGAGCGTCGGAACAGGCACGACCATGGGCCTGCTTGCCTGACCTCTTTCTGTCTGTCCTGTAGGTTCAGATGTATACTGCGCTGATGTGGATCATCGCTAAGCATATTACAAGATTTGACATTAACACACACCAAATTAAAATAGTTAAATATCATATCACACTTTATAATACACAACTAAAATAGATAATCATAACAAATACACATTAGATTAGAATAATAGGACATAAAATAAATGCACAAAAATACACATCAAATTATAATAGGTAAACATAAAAATAAATACACTAGATTACATCATACTCCCCCATTTTGTTATGTTTAACACTGTAATTTTAGGTGTTGTTATTTTTGCAAGTTGAAATATGTGGAGAGAATTGAATATAGAGCGTAAAATGTTTAATGAGTGGTTAAAAATGATTCACTTTTTGCCATAAAATAAAATATGTCGATCTTAACCAAACATACGAAAATGGAAAGTATTCCTAACTTAATATTCTAAACTCTCATAATTAAATGTGCTCTGTAAGCACACCAAAGCTGTATAAGTGTGGCTTTATCTAGGGTGTTGATGTTCATCACCAAACTTCAATAGAGAACCAATATCATGTAGTATCTGTTCGGTCCAGTAGCAGGAAATGGCACCATTTATCTAGGGCATGCAGCAGCAAGATTCTTTTCTACAACAGCAGCAAAGGACAACATGAACAGTAATAAAATACTCCCTTCGTTTCATAGAAATTAATACAATTTCTATTTTCGTCCGTCCTACAAAAATGGTACAAATCAATTCTTACCTACGGTGGCAAAAGATGAGCTTATACATTTACTATATTATCGCTCAAGAGGTTGATTAAATCTACTAGTCAAATCTTCCATTACCAAAATACCATTTCTTTATTTCTCATCAACACTTCCACCTCATCTTGCATAAAATACCGATCTAAAAGTAATTGTGCCAATTTCTATGGGACCGATGGAGTATCATTCACAGAAATATCACTGATGAAGAACGGCAAGGGTTAGCAAAAATTTTGTTGCTACACCAAAATAATGGGATCATTGGTCATAGTAAAAGAATTGAAGCAGGTAAGAAATGAAGGGTTTCAATCAGAACAGTAAGCAACATATAGTCTCGAGCAAAGCCACAATTTGAAGTTGGGCTCTCACTCAATGTTAAAGGCAAGAAAAAGGTAGGATTGAAGTCGGGAAGAAGACATTAAATATGGAGTCTCTTACGGCATTATCATTGAATGCTAGACGGACCGTTCGGGTCACTGGGGCAACCATGAATGTTGGCAAGAACACCATTCAAAGATGGATATCAGCAAAGAATATCATGAGCCAAATAATTGCTATCAAAACATTGTTGAGTCTCAAATGCAAAGAATAAAAGTTACAAATCTCATCAACTTAACTTAATCCAAGTACTTTGATATTTAGAAATATGCACAATGGTATTTATTTGGATGACGATTTATTTTACCTTAAGAAACCAACTGTAAGAGCATCTACAATGGTGATCCCCCATAACTCCCCCTAACTCCCATTTTTTCAATTTTTAAATAATATAATCACTCTCTCTCCTCCACCACCCCCTCCATAACTCTCATCTCCAATTTAACTCCACTATCATAACTCAATTCCACATCATCATTGTCCCCACATCATTTTCCACCTATTCCACAT
>JAULKM010030392.1:0-13693 GCA_032355605.1 Rubia tinctorum | reverse complement strand
TAAATTTCAATTAATTTTTATAATTAATAATTATAAAATATTGACATTTTAATACTATATAAATTTTATTTATTTCTATAAGGTGAAGAATTTATTTATTTTTTTAACAATTATAAAACTTCATATTTTGTAATTTTCTACTTCAAACAATTAATAATGAATTGATGACGATACCCCTAATTTAAACACTTTAGATCTAACGTATATAATTTTTTGATCATTATAAATGAGCGCCTCATATTTGACCTTAGTTCCGCTACAACTGTTGGTGGAAATGTCCAACTTTTAATGTTGGTTTCGTTTGAAAATGATGTACATAGTACAATATTCGTTGACCACGGAATTGTTTTTGGTCTTTCCTAAAATGTTTAATAAAATATGAATTTTTCTAGAATGACATTCATTGATCATGGTAGTGAAAAAAGTACAATGTTATAAATTAATCACAATAAATTTTTTTAAAAAATATTGGAAGAAGAAAAAAATGGACATCTATAACTCAATTGCACAAAATTTAATTAGTAAAAATTATCATCTAATTTAATTACTTTAATATGTATGATTACAATAAATATTTTTTATCATAAACTGTGCAGTGGCACGCTATTACAATCAAATTTTCAAAATTTTGATCATTTTTCATATTATATGGAATCCATATGCATACAATGTTTATAATGATAACGTTATCCGATCTCGGATAGTAAGTGGGTGAGCCAACTCAAGTGGTGCTAAAGAAGAGTGGAGTGACGGTAGTTCAGAATGAGGAAGGTGATATGGTGCCCACTCGTGTCCAAAATGGGTGGCGAGTTTGCATTGACTACCGGAGGCTAAATTCGGTAACCCGGAAGAATCACTTCCCATTGTCATTCATTGATCAAATGCTCAAGAGACTCGCGAGTCATCCATACTATTGTTTCTTGGATAGGTACTCGGGTTATTTTCAAGTGGCCATAGCTCCAGAGGACCAAGAGAAAACCACCTTCATGTGCCCTTTGGTATGTTTGCTTACCGGGGTATGCCTTTTGGGCTATGTAATGCCCCCGCTACTTTCCAACGGTGCATGGTAAGCATTTTCTCGGAATTTGTTGAAAACTTTGTTGAGGTGTTCATGGTAATTCTTTTGACAATTGTTTAGCAAATTTAACACAAGCTCTTAAGCATTGCATTGATACTAATCTTGTGTTAAATTCAGAGAAATGTCATTTTATGGTAGAACAAAGCATTGTCTTAGGCCACATTGTCTCCTCTAAGGGTATTAAGGTACACAAGGCAAAGATAGACACAATTCAAACTTGGCCTTGTCCTTCTAATGTGTTCGAAGTGTGTTCTTTTCTTGGTTATGCAGGATTCTACCGCCAATTAATCAAGGACTTTTCCAAAATTGCATCTCCTTTGTGCAAACTGTTGCAAAAGGAGGTGGAATTTGTGGTGGACGAGGGTTGTAAATAGGCCTTCAATTTATTGAAAGAGAGGTTAGTCTTGACCCCTATCACAACCCCCCGACTGGTCTATGCCCTTTGAGATCATGTGCGATACAAGTTATTACGCCGTCGGAGTGGTTCTTGGTTAAAGAGTGGGGAGAGCTCCTCACGCCATCCACTACGTATCCATGACTCTCAACGAGGCCTAAAAGAACTACTCCATCACAAAAAAAAGGAGTTGCTAGCGGTGGTATTCTCTTTAGAAACGTTTTGATCTTATTTGCTTGGTACCAAAGTTATTGTATATACTGACCATGTAGCGCTTCGTCACTTGATGATGAAGAAAGAGGCCAAGACGATATTGATTAGATGGCTCTTGCTGTTGAGCGAGTTTGACTTGGAGGTCTGAGACAAGAAGGTATGGAGAACCTTGTAGCCGATCATTTGAGGCGGTTGGTTCCATACCAAAAGGCCGAGGTAACGTCACCAATGACGGAACATATACGTGAGGAGTTCCCCGATCAACAATTGTTCACAATCGGGAACCTCTAACCGTGGTATGCCAACATTTGAATTTTCTTGCGTAAATTTCCTCCCCATTTTACAAAGGCTCAAAAAGATAAGCTAAAGAGTGATGCTAAGTATTATGTGTGGGATGATCCTTTTTTGTGGAAACATTGTGTTAATTAGGTTGGTAGGAAATGTATCCCCGATAATGAAGGGCATTCAATTCTTGCCTTTTGTCATTTTTATGCATGTGGAGGTCATTTTGGAGCAAAGAGGACTGCTAGAAAAGTCCTAGAAAGTGGTTTTTATTGGCCTTCATTGAATAAACATGCATACACTTTTTGCAAATCTTGTGATGAGTGTCAGAGAGTAGGAAATATTTCCTTTAAGAATGAGATGCCTCAAAAATCTATATTGTATTGTGAAATCTTTGATGTTTGGGGCATTGACTTTATTGGACCTTTTCCTAACTCTTTTGAATCTACATATATTCTTCTTGCCGTTGATTATGTGTCAAAGTGGGTTGAAGCAAAATTCACTAGGTCTGATGATTCTAAAGTGGTTACAGATTTCTTGAAAGATAATATCTTCTCTAGGTTTGGGGTCCCCCGAGCTTTGATTAGTGACTGTGGGACCCATTTTTGCAATCGGACAATTGAGGCATTTTTTTGAAGAAGTATGTTGTTACCCACAAGACATCCACTGCCTATCACCCAAAAACCAATGGCCAAGCCAAATTTTCCAATCGGGAAATCAAATCCATTATTCAAAAAATGGTTAATCCTAACTGGAAGGATTGTAGTTCTCGGTTGAATGATGCCTTGTGGGCATATAGGACGGCATATAAGACACCAATCGGTATGTCACCATACCGGTTGATCTTTGGACAACCATGCCATTTGCTGGTGGAAATAGAGCATAAAGCCTATTGGGCGGTCAAGAAGTTCAACCTTGACATGGATGAAACCAGTTTGCATAGGAAGTTTCAATTGCAAGATATGGAGGAGATAAGAAGAGAATCCTATGAAAACCCTGAGATTTACAAGAAAAAACGAAGGCTTTGCAAGTCGCAACACACCATCGCGAGTCGTGACAAGAATCAAAAGTATTTGGCCAAAAATGCAACTCCCAGTAACGCATTTTCGCGAGTCGCGATGGACCTGTCGAGAGTCGCGATATCTAGTCGCGAGTCGCGATGGTGTCGTCGCGATCGCGATGATAATCAAAACTTTTAGCCAACATTCCAAATCCCAGTAACACTTTTTTGCGAGTTGTGACGGACTATTGCGAGTCGCGACGAACTGTCACAAGTCGTGATGGTCATTTCGCGAGTTGTGATGTTCATTTCGCGAGTTGCGATGGTCATTTCGCGAGTTGCGATGGTCATTTCGCGATCGCGACAGAAATCAGAAAGATTTTGAAAATTTTGCAACTCCCATGATGAAAAGTTCACGAGTTGTGACAGGCTGTCGTGACGTAGGTTTGACTTTTGGGAGTACATTGACTCCATCATCGTGACTCACGACTGTTCCATCGCGACTGAAATGCTCCATCGTTGCGATGTGCGACAATCTCATCGCGAGCGCGACGCTCGGCCTATATGAAAAAAACAGGCAGAGCCTGTCAGTTTCATCCTCCACAACTTTCTCCGCCGCTGTTCTCCACCATCCTACCACCTCTTTCCACCCAAAACCGGCCGGATTCATCCATTAAAACCGGCCGAAAACACTTCCTATCACTTACCCTTCCCAAATTCACATCAATTCTACCGATTAAGCCAAGAATATGTTTGAATTCGAAACCCTAGAAATTGGGGATTTCAAATTTCCGGTTGCTTAGGCTAGAAAATTTACATGGGCTTGTTTAATCCAGCATCCTAGCCTTCTAATTGGTACAATTCTTCAAAATTTTCCTCTCCAATTTCTAAATTCATTGAACTTGTGGATTTGGGTGAATATGTTATTTTGTAAGAAATTTGTGGAAAGTTCATGAACTGATTCTTTTGTGTTATAGATTGGCTTAGGCATTGGAATATTTCTGATATGAATATATTCTTGTGCTTTTGGTGTTTGTTTTGGGCTGTGATTTTGAATGATGATATTTTGGATATTTTGGGCTGTAATATACCTTAGTTTGATTGAATTGGCAAATCTTTGTGAATGCGTTGATTTGTGGAATTCTTGCTCTGTGGATGGTATAATGTTTTGAATAGGTTTCTTCTTCTGGATTATACATGTTTTGATGTTAGACGAGAACCATAATGGAACTTGATTTTACTACTTCATTTTGATATTGGATGGTGGAATTAGTGTAGATTTTGGTAATGATTAGACTAGTTTGGCTTTGGTGTAGTTTTACTAGTTTGACTTTGGTTTGTCTTTGATTAGGGTAGTTTAATTAAGTTAGTATGGCTTTGATTAGGCTACTTTAATTAGACTAGATTTTCAATTTTGTTTGACTTTGCTTAGGATAGTCTAGCTAAATTTTGGTTAGTTTGATTAGCTTTATTATTGTAGAATAATATATTTAGCATTGCAATTAGATTGAAATTTATGCATATGGACATATGTGCATTTTACACATTTATAGTGAATTTCTCATGATTGTAGTATATTTACTACATCATTTTGACTAGAATTGCTAATTTCTATAATGATATTTGGATGTTTATTAGTATGAGCTGCATACTAGTTTGTGAAAATATGTTCTTTTGAAATAATATCCAATTGATTATTACATGAATTTATCTCTTATTTCCCCGTGCGTCTGATGTGGTTTGCTGTATTGAATAGACATGGCCATGAAGAAGAGATCGAGAAGAGGTCTTTCTTCCCCACCTCCACCTCCTCCGCCGATAGCTGAGCCTGCACCATCACCTCTCCTCGACAGATTTATGGGATTGCATCGGATCACCAGCGCATTTGCTGAGAGGTGGGACATGTTATCTTCGGGGAATATCCAAGAGACATGTTCAGCCGATGAAGCCGCTTTGGAGGTCCTTCAGCTAAAGAAGTCTATCCTATGCCCCTCGATAAAGGAGGTATTTGAGGTTTCTTGACTCGAGGAGCACTGACTTACCGGAGGTATACCCTCAAGTTCCTGTCCACGGTGAGAACATACACGGAGAGGGATAGAGTCCACTGTGAGAGGTTCATTCGGTTTCATCTGAATGACCGATCATACGAGATGAGCCTCTCAGATATTGTGGAGGCCTTTGGGTGGGACAGTTCAGACATCCGGGCAAGGTTTGATCCGGAGAGGCATACACCCACTATGGAGAAGAGCTTCTTGTTATGGCCTTCCATCACCAGGAAGTCGCGGAATGTAAGAGACAAGAACAATGTCATCATCCATCCGGCGCTCCGATTTGTGCATCGCCTCCTCTTTACCACTCTATTTTATCGGGTTGAGGCATCAAATGTGCCGAATGATGAGATTCGACTTCTTTGGTAGTTGACGAGTGAAAGCACGGGATATGGAGGATGGGCAACCTTGTGGGTCACGAAGGTCTTGGAGGCAGCAAAGAAGGAGAGAGGCGAGATTTCATTAGGGAGCATAATAACCCTACTTGCGGAATTGCTGCACATCGCCATACCCGAGGGCCTTCAGCGGCTTGGTCGGGGGATTCTTATCGCATCACATTGGACCAAATGGTCAACTTCCACCTGATCAAGACTACGACAGATCCCCAGGCTTTCCATTGGTTGTACGGGGCTGGAGGAGTCACTTTCATGAAGCTTCCACAGCCCAGCGTACGAAGCTAGAGTTTAACACCCCAGTGACGGATTTGGCGATCGAGCCAGATCAGGAGTGCAGGTAGGGATTCCTGCAGGAGCTTAATAACCTCACGGTATAGTCTGACGAGGGTGCTCTAACCTACACCATAGATACACCGTAGGATGAACCTCATTTTCCACAACATCCTGCTCCCCAACACCAGCAGCCTGATCCGATGCTGGAGGATCACGACAGCCGTAGCCAGCCTCAACAACCTCTAGCAGATTTTTTTACCTGCTGCATGACATGATCTACGACCACAACTTGTACGTGTCATGGAACCTGTTGGAGATCAATCAGCTCGCATCCAGAGTGTGGGATATGCAGGCACGAGCTGGTGGCACCACAAGACCGGATCCCGGAGCAGTGAGGCACATGAAGTGATGCCAACGGAATGAAGAATGGATAGCTCAGTATCGGCAGCGATACAGATATGGTGGCTCATCCTCACGACAATGATTGTGAGCACTTTTCTTTCGCGTACCCCCCTACTGTGCTATGTATTGTGTTTTGCCTTATTTTGTATACATTGAGGGAAATGTAGTATTCCAATGCGAGGAGGGGATTTAACATTCATTGTTTCTTTTTAGGATGTGATATTCTGGACATGTAGGCTTGGATATTTTTCTTGCTTTTGGGATTCTATATTTTGATGCATTCGGATATTTTGTAGTTTTGACATACGGTAGATTTTTGGCAATTTTCTGATTGGAAAAACACGTAAAAATGAAAAAAATAATTTAAAATAAAAAATAAAAAGAAAACTTGCTAAGTTGAAAACCTGAGAGGGCATTTTAGGCAACATTGAGGGGTCCGGATAGGCCGAAAACCCGAAAGAGCGACCTAGGCAAAAATGAGAGGCTAAATGTAAGTGAGATGTGAGCCAAAAGAAACGTAATGTGTGTCTAGGATGAAAACCCGAAAGGGCTCCTAGGAAAAATGAGAGAAAGAGAGAAAAAGAAAAAGAAAAAAATGGTTACAAATCTACTCATTTGCCGGCGTTGGAGTTATAAGGTTGCGGTTGATATATGGATGATCGGGTAGTCTAACATCATGACACTTCTTGGGATTGGGTAATTTAGCGGGGAAAACGAAGCTAGGTATGAAATTCTTAATTCTTATGCTTCGTTTTGGGTAGATATATTGGTATAAAGTGATGTTCGTACTTGAACATTTGATATAGTTTTAACCTCACTTTGTACGATTGGATTTTGGGATTAGCAAGTTAGGAAATGCATATATGGAAAATAGGGAATTGATAGGTAGTATAGAAATTTGGGTAGATTTAGGAATAAGGGTAGTGTATGATAGAAATTTTTGGGAATTGTGATATTGAGAGTTTTGTGAGGTTTTCATTTGGGGGAAATATTAGAATTAGGATGGGGCCTTTTGAACTTTCTTGTGTCTTGAATCTTTTCTTACTCGAGGATGAGTAAGGTTCAAGTGTGGAGAGGTTTGGTACGTCCATATTATAAGATGATTTTGTGGCCCTTTATACTCATTTTAATATGCTTTTATGCTTTGGATGCTCCATTTTACCTTGAAATTCTATTACTAGAATTAAGAGCAACTTTAGCGCTCTTATCACTTTTAATACGGATTTTGTGAGATGAGGTAATCGTTGGAAGATTTGAAGACCATGGAGACTACATTTTGAAGACAATGAATACCTTGAAGACCTTAAGAAGGGAGGAGGAGACAACTACACTTAGACCAAAAAGAAGACAACATGTGAGGGCAGACTAATCTGCCCGTCGGGAGTCGCGACGGTCCTTTCCCTAGATATGTTTTTTGTACTTTTTGTAATATAAATACTCTCTTATCTCCACCCTTTTCCTGCAACTTTTCTCTCCCAAATTCTGAACCATAAACCCTAGTTTTCTTCCATCTTCATCTTGCTTTCTTCTTGATTTCATGTTTGAATTACTATTGTTGTTTAGTATGGATTCTAGTAGCTAAACTTAGTTTTGAGAGCAATTGATTAAGGCTTTCAAACCCATGTCTTGAGAACTTTTTATGAAGCTATTTAATGCTTTGCTATTTTGTATTTTTTGTGCTTGAATTTGGTTGTTGAATACATTAATGGTATTGGAAGTTTGAGTATATGAATTTCTTGTATGATTACTGGTTAGGGTTTGGAGAAAATATCTAATTCTCTTTTATTTTGATATGAAATCCAAAAGCATGATTTAGAGTTTCTAATATGGTTGAAAATTTGATGAATGTTAGATAAATGTGATAATGTCGAACTCTTTATCATGTTTGTTTTGGGTAGCAAATAGGAGACGTTCATGAACGTTGAAAGTTCTTGACTAATCTTGTGTAAATGCATGAATTGGTTCAATTCTTAGACACAGTGTAGTGTTTATAAGTGTTACAAAGCTTGTTGATTATTTGTGCTTAATGTCACTAATGGGATACCTTTAGACGTTGATCGACTAAAGGAGTCATTAGTGAGGTTTAGCGAGAGATTTTGAATTCATTCTTGTAAACTACTATCAAAGAAGCATAGAAGATTTATTTTCACAACAATTAGTAAAAGTATTGAATAGGTTGTATGTTCTATGATAGATAAGAGGTTTGGAAGTAGAAATCAATTGCGCCTAAGGTCCCGTAATTTGTGTTTAAACTCTTCTTAGTTGTTGTTGCGTATTTAGTATATTTACCTTGCTTGCTAGTTTAACATGTCTTTAAATATATAACTTAGAAAAACCAATCTAAAAACACCCCTCTTTACAAGCTTTTATATATATATATATATATATGCATATCTTTATATCTATCATAGTATTCACCGTTATATGTGAAAACCCTTAGGAAAATCCCTCTTATTTGTGGATGATCCCCTTTTGCCACTATCTACATAATTGTAATTTGGAAGCATTTAGGGCTTATAAATTGTATCTTTGAGAGGTACGACAACAACCTCCCATTGCTCCTTGGGAGTGTCCATTTAGGATATTCAAGAGAATGATTCCTCGAATATGTGAGTGTATGCATATAGGAACATGAGCACTGCTCCATACGAGCGTTATGCCCAATTTCAACTAGATGTAATGTGACCTGATAGACTATACAAAGCATGATAGTTTGTTACAACTAGGGTTGTAGTGTAGCGACCATTGTCATTTCAACCCTAGAGTCATCATGAGAAGAGGATCCCTTTGCCTCCATAATGCTAGGGAGAAGCATTCACAGTGGAATGCCCAGGAAAAATTCATTTAATGGGCGAGAGGTGAACAGTTTGGATTCCTTTTATCACCGACACACTCTCCATAATTACGGAGGTTGTGTCAATAGGATGGAAATGGACTTACATATATTTGTGTGACAGGTAATGGGAAGTGTCTACTATCAACCACACTACGTGATATAGTCATAGAGATGGGTTTATATGTCTTACATAAGATAGAATCTAGGAACAAAGTCATCTACAGGTCATGTTACACAAATATCCCCTAAGTCTAGTTTAATATAGTTTGTTCTCCTGTTTCAGATGCTTAGTAGTTTTTAGATAACCCCCCCAACCCCTATGTTTGCGACACTAGCTATTTCTGACACACAATCGGAGTGACGCCCAATTGTGAGTCTTGTATAGTTAACCTTTGATTTCTGGAATCTCTGTGGATGACGCTGGACCTTCCAGTAGCTACTCTTTAGTAATTTTTAGTGAGTACAGAAGCAACATAGAAATATCTATCTTTGGTCTTTTGCGCCCACGGGTAATTTGACTAAAATGAATGACCCGCAGGTGTGGAACAGTAATTTAGTATTTTTGGCAACTTCAATGTCCTAAACATGTTGCACGAAGGAGGTGCACCCCCAATGTTTTTAGGGAGACCCTTTCTAAAATAAACAAGGACCAAAATAGATGTTCACCTAGAAACACTAACCCTAGAGGATGACATTGATAAGGTTGGGCTCATGATTTATAATTCTATTCATGCGTCTTCTTCTTCTTCTTTTGAATGTAATGGAATACTTTCTTATAAGTAAATTTATCATGTTCAGGTGTGTTGCATGAATGATGAATTGTTGAACTCTTGTGTGACTGATGAGGGGTTGCATGTTGAGATCCTAATGAAGGATGAAAATGTTAAGATCTTTAGTAACATGTATGATTTTAGTGTTTCCATTTCTATGATTAATATTTCTTCAATGTCTTTGAACATAAACATGAAGTGGTTTATGAAGCATGAGACATATATAAAATCTTCTAGACCTCCCCCCCCCCCTTAAGAAAAATCTAAGGCCTCAACAGTGATGACAATTGAACATGAACCCTCAATGAGGAATGGACTCAAAGGTAAGGATGACTCTTTAATAAGGCCTCTCAACAAGGATGTCATCGTGGGTGGAGTCGCGGATGTTGACTCAGGAGACGCAACAGTGAGGTTTAATAAATTGAAATTTGAAAGTGGGAATAAGTCATGAGGAAGAAAATAAATATAAGTTGATTTTTCTTTGCTTTGATTTTGTTCTAGTTTGGTGTTAGTAGTTTGTGTGTTTTGTGTTTTAGGAGAAAGGTTGTAGAATTTTTTGTTAAAAATTTGATATGAATCAAGTCTCGTGGTTTTGGTTAGAAAAAATAAGGAATTTGGGCCGAAAAAGTTGTAAATGAGCCGAAAAAGTCCAGGAGTGTCCTAGGGGTACTGGTCGTGCCAATTTACATAGCTCATCCCTGATGAGCAGAACTTCATTTTTTTTTTTGCAAAATTAAATTTTGCCAAATTGAGTAGTTGTGCCACGTCGAATCTAAAGTTTTCTTCTTCCCAGATTAGGCAGTGTCGATTGGCACTGTACTAAGCTATAACATCTCCTTGGAACATGAATTAAAGAAGTTTTAACTCCCAATGTTACCTTTTCTTCATGCAACATACTACCTTCATATTTCTCTCTCTATCCTAAACAACCCATTTGAAGAATATCATCAATCCTGAACAAAATCTGATCATATCTTCTCCAATCAATGTAGAGTACTTACCATACTTCCATAACTCAAAAATATTCATCCCCATTTCACACTAGGATTTTTTTTGAATTTAGGGCATTCTCTCAAGAGAGAGCATTATTTTGCTTTTCTTGTGTGTTCTCCATCTCCAAAACTGCAAATTTGGGTAATTCTTTGAACTTTGTATTTACTTGATTTCATTGGCATGATTGTGGAATATGGGGGGAACATGAAATTAGATATGTTTTTGTGTTTATGGGTGTTTGTAAATTAATGTGCATGCCTTTTATGTTAGACTAAGTGTGGGGAATAATAAGGACACATATTTGTGATTATGTGATGTGCTAAATGATGAGTGTTTAGGAAAGCATCTTTGCAAAGTGAGATTATCCTTGTGCTTAAAGTATATATCTTGTCATTACCATATTCTCTTGTTTATGATAGAATTGATTCTAAAAGAAGCCAAGTGGAGAAAGGAACCATTTCCCGTGCTGAGATGGGGAAGAGTTTAGCCCAAGTTGAGAGGCAAGGGCCGAGCCAACCAATTCTGTCTAATCCCTTAATTTCAGGTGAGTTTATGGGCTTGAAGGAATTTCCGGGAGTGCAACCAATAAATGGATAAACTTGCAAAAGCTAAAGAGGGTGGTGTTAGAGACAAAGTTTGCTTGCAAAGAGACTTTGGAAAAACTATGCCTACTCCAACTCGTGACCTGCTTGTTAGGTCAGGAAAAGGGATTTCTAGACATTCACTTGAAGATATTCGTTTGTTGGACCTTAGAGTTTCTAGCCACCATTAAGCAAAAGAGCGACTATAAAAGTAGGAGGAAAATCTCATTCCACCTTGATGATAAGGATTACATGATGACCCATCAGGATGTTACAAGGGAATTAGAGTTGAAATATGGGAAAGAGATAGCGAGGATGAATAGGTGAGGTCTCTCATTTGCATTGGTTAGATTTTGGAGATAGGTAGCGAGAACCATGGGGGGAAAGACACCGTAATAGTCCACCCCACTTTGCATTATGTCCAACACCTATTATCCATGGACTTTTTGTGTCATTACCCATATAGGGACACTAAGTTACTTTGGTCCATAAATTCGGAAGGGGATGCATATCCTGACATGG
This sequence comes from Rubia tinctorum, assembly GCA_032355605.1. Lineage (NCBI taxonomy): Eukaryota > Viridiplantae > Streptophyta > Magnoliopsida > Gentianales > Rubiaceae > Rubia > Rubia tinctorum. Next base: position 1,906 of record JAULKM010030392.1, on the reverse strand, counting down.
TTGACCTGCACCTTGTTGGGTAATTTAATTACCCACTGGATGCAAAGAGATCAAAGATAAGAATTTATAAGTTGCTCATTTCTCACTAATAACCACTATAAAGAAGCTAGTGGAAAGTTCGGAATTTCCCCCAGAGATATATGAATTTGAAAGTCAACTACACAGAACCCACAATCAGGCATAACTTTGATTATGTGTGAGGAATAGCTAGTGCTTTAAACATGTGATTGGGAGGTATTTTCCTAACAACTAACCTACATGCAAGCAAAGAGTGTAAAAACTATAATTAACTATCCTTGGTGTTATTTTCATAACATGACCAATTGATAACTTTGATGCTAGATTCTATCATATGTAAGACATGTAAACATATCTCATGCCTATGTCACATAATGTGGAGGTGGTCGGGAATTACTATTGTCTGTCACACAAAGGTTTGGCTCCACTTAAGAGCCGTCTCACCCCTTGCATAATTAGGGAAATTTTATCAATTGACCTATTGGATCCACTACTCTTTCCACATCAATCTCATTCCCGATTCTAACGAGCCCCTGCTTAAAAAAACTCAGCCTTGCAAAGGTCACAACTGTTAGGTACGAGAGTGAGGATAATATAACCAAGAAACTCTACTATAGAAACAAATCCCTAGGCTTATAGAGGCAAAGAAGTTAGAATCTCATGATGAATCTAGGGTTGACACGAGCCAAGTCGCTATACACCAACCCTAGTCGCTTCAAACTATTATGCTTATCTATCGTGGTAAGTCAAGGTTTTTCCCTTGTTAAGGATTAGTCTAGAACCCCTAACATACAATTAGTTAGAGAACTAGCCAATTATAATTAGGGTATAACGATCGGGATGGTACTGTCAAGGTAGCATGAATGCAATCATGTTCCCGATACTCTCGAACCTACAATAGCCCTAACCTAACACTCCCATGATAGCATTTAAGCCTAGCACAATATTATACTACGCGTGAATCTATAGATGCATCACAAACCATAACATGGCATAAATGTTAAAAGATTATAAAGCATAAATCAAGCACAAATATTAACAGATCATAAAGATAGGGAAATCTAAGAATCTCAAAAAGTCAAAATCAAGTCATGAGTACAAATATTATCCAAAGAAATAAACTACTCTAGTACTACTATTAAAGCACAAAACGGATAAAGAATATCAACATCTTCCTTTCCTTTATCCAGAACAAAACAAGGGGGATCAACATCATCCCCTATCATGACTTTCCGCACATAGCTCAATGTCTCTTCATGTTCTCTCAACATGTGCAGTAGCTTACCTATTTGTTCCATGGAAATCTCAATTGAATGAGTATTTGGGGGTTTCTCTCCTTCCCTAAGAGATGAACATTTAAGGATTTTCGGTGGTGATTTTCACTCTTCCACCAAACTCTTCTCACAAGAAGGAGGGAAACCCACTGTTATCGACTTTACCTTAGGCACACGAAGGATATTAGAAGTTGATTTCCCACAAGATCATTCACCATTGTTATTTTCCTTCAAGTTAGTACTAACAACATTTACAATCAAAGCACAATTTAAAGTATCATATATGGCAACGTTCGAGGAACTACCATCATTGGTCTCAAACATATTTTGCTTTATATCATCAATAACATCAATAGCTTGGCAAGAATGGTATCTACTAAGTTGATCAATAGAATTGTTTGTGTCAAATTCCATCTTCCCCCCACTATATTCCATGGTTAATGTTCCATTATGCACATCAATTATTGTCCTTGAAGTTTTTAAAAAGGGTCTACCTGATAGAATAGTTGTGGCATGATTATCACTTTCAATATCAATGACATAAAAATTGGCGGGGAATGTCAAAGAGTCCACTTTCACCAACACATCTTTCACAATACCTTTTGGGTATGTGC
>JAULKM010030382.1:0-13693 GCA_032355605.1 Rubia tinctorum | reverse complement strand
AAGCTCGGTACACTGTGGATCAAAATTGTGTTACCCCATAATCCATTGCTTCAAAATACATGATTTTTGTTATTCTTACATAAATATAAAAATATTAAATAAATATTTTTTTGTGAAATGTTAGAAAACGCTAGTACATGTTCTAGAGTAACTCGTAATCCATTTTTCTAAACCTTTTTTTCCTATTCTAGCTTTCTTTCTAATCCAACCCAACAAACAAATTTCGACACTTTCCGACCCGACCCGACCCAACAAACAAATTTTGACCCATTTCAATCCGATCCATTTCGACCCGACCCGACCCGAACAACAGACTTTGACCCGTTTCAACCCAAACCGTTTCAACCCGAACGTGTTTGACCCGAACTCGAAACTGACCTGAATAACCGAATTGACAGCTCTATTTGCGGCAGTTTGTGCATCTTCCGGTGTCGCAATTCTTATAGGGACATCGCAACTCAGTTTATTAGTATTTTTTTGTCAAAGTTTGTAGGAGTTTACTGATTAGGGAACATAACTGCGCTAATGCCACAAACTGTAATGTTTTAAATTGTTCTTATTAATAATATGTTAGTATTCCATCAAAAAAAATTTATAGGGAACAATCTTGGCATTTGTTGTTGGTGTTTTATGAAAAACAAAGTTATTTAAGTATAATTGGATTCGATTAGTTGTGAACTCGGGACGTTAAAACAAGTTTGGTGGTGCGGAGTGCACTTTTGTATAAACTGTCTACGAGTTTATCGTTGATATGATAAGGATTAAAATTGTGTTGGTCAGAATTCGGATGACTAACATGTCTTATTCTTGTGTGGAAAGTTGCGTTGTTTCCGAATTCATTTCTGGTAACTACGGTACTTTGGATGTAAAAAATGTAATTATTTATGTGGAGAGATGCGTTGTTTCAGAATTCATTTCTGATAACCACGGTACATTGAATGTGGAAAATATAATCATTCACGTGGAAAGATGAGTTGTATTAGAATTGCATCAGAATGGTGTATCGTAAGCGTGGTGGCATATAACCCACAGATTTCACAAATGGTAGCATTTTCTCGGGGCATCTCCTATGTAAACATACATATGCATGCACAGAAGTATAAGTAAAAAAATATATTTTCTCAAATATACGCAGCAACAAAAAACACAGGTACTCAAAAGTATCTCCTTATTCAAGCGTAGAACATGAGGGTTTCTCGATTGTTTTATCCTCGAAAGGAATTCGTGTAACCCAAGGCTGCAATATGGTCGAATTACTCTTTAAGGAAAGCCTATGTACCGCGACTCACATCGATATTCAATAAATTTTTGACTACAATCATTCAAGTGTGATTATATCGTTCCATTGAAATGCAAGTATTACATCATGTTACTCCAACAGTTGTGGCCAAAACCACAACACCGAGTTTGAGACATCAACATCCATGACTTATCTCAATTCGTTTGGTGTCAACTTCCGCCCATGTGAAATTTTGAGTTTCTAATTTAGTAGAGGTGGTTGTCAAATATAACTTTTCCATTTTCAAATCAAATAGAATTCCATGGATAGTATTGCAGTATAATCTATAATTTGACCTTAAACTTAGGGACGAGGCAGCACTATATTTATATATAATTGCTTTTACTTAGAGTTACAGGCAAAAAATTCAGCTGAGATAACATGATTGGTACCTGTATTATATTGAATTTATAGTCAAATTATGTTTGGATCTTTAAAATCACTGTATGCCTCTAATTTATTCATTCCTTTCTCATTATTCTTAGCAAACATCTTTCTACCGAATTTACAACAGAGAGTCTTTCCCTCGTAACACCGAGGACTTTGTCTTGCAAGTTCATTGTCGGATAGATTCAACCACCAATTGTTGTCGGCTTTCGCCAGAGCGGTTAAAGATGGGAGAAATGGAGAAGTGCGTAGGACCAACATGATATTATAACCCAGCTTTACCCAATTTAGATGATCCATGAATTTGATTGATATTTATATATACTCCCTCCGTTTCAGATAAATTGGAACAATTTAATTTTTGGAAATCAACTGAATTAATGTTAAATTATTAATATCTTTATTTATGTGTATGATAAAATTCTAAAAATAATAATTTAAAATATATTTTAGTGATGAATCTAACAACATATAATATGATAATAGTCATGCATACAACATATAATAATATATTTTAATTGTTGAAATAGACTTAGTTTGAATTCAAAAGTCAAATTGTGTCGGTTTATTTGGAACGAAAAAAGTATTATATTCCCTCTAGTCCACTAACCGTGTTGACCGCAAAAGCCAAATCTCGACGATTAATAGTCATATACCAGATAGCCCCAACCAGAGAATGATTGAGTGTGGGATTTCGAAATGGGGACTGGTGTTGCGGCACAAATGGAGTCAAAACTAGAGCCGCATCAGACATCCCGGAACGAGTAAGAATATCCCTGGCGTACCTGGCTAGGCTAAGAATAAGACCCAAAGAAGTTGGTGGAACTTCTAAGCTAAGGAAGTAATGAAGAGCACCCAAGTCCTTAATGGAAAAATCCCAGTGCATGCTGTCAATGAAGAAGAGTCGAATCATTACCTGTAAGAGATGTCATCAATGTCATCAACATAAACAAACAAGTACATCAACGATGGTCCCCAAGAAAGAACAAATAGAGAAGTGTCAGTCGAGTTACACTGAAAACCGAGCTGAACCAGTACGTGCTGAAACGCTAAAACCAAGCCTGTGGGGCTAGCTTGGCCTTCCGCAACCGACAGACATAATCTGGGTGAAGCGGGTCCTTGCAGCCGACTCGTTGTGCCATATAGACCAGAGAATCAAGCACGTCATTGAGAAAGGCGTTCTTGACATCCAACAGATGAAAATGCCAGGAGTGTATAATGGCAATAAAAAGAACTATCTTAACGGTAGAGGCTTTGACCACGGGGCTGAAGGTGTGGTCAAAGTCAAAACTAAGGGTAAACCTTGCGCAACAAGACAGGTCTTAGTGCTATCATCCGTGCCGCCATGGTGATACTTCAGCCGATAAACCCACTTGGAGCCAACAATGTTGACATTCGATGGTCGTGGAACCAAATCCTAGGTGTGTTGTCCATGAAGAGCCGTTATCTCATCATCCATAGCTGAAACACAGGTTGGATCCTGAAGGGCCGAGTGATAATATGTAGGTTTTGTCTTGGCAAGCAGGGCAGCAAGAAGACCATGAGCAATAATGTAAAAACAATCTCATCACTGAATAGCACTAGTTGCGAACTGAGTATCCATCCGATGAGGATGAGGTCGAGGTGGAGAGGCCGGAGGAGCAGCTGCGATCGGCAAAGTGGCCAACAAAGTGGATTGGCTAGCCGGTGATCCGAGTGAGCTAGTCGACGATGAGATAGGTGGAGCAGAATGCGTTGGAGCGGCTACTGGATGGTCTGAATTAGCAGAGCAGATAGAACATGGTGTTGTATTTGATGAGAACGTTAGCGTCGATGAGCCAGGATTGCTGGAAAATGACGTGACAAGTCGAGCAGGAGGAGATGCTACCATGGAATAATAAAGAATGTCAGCTGATATATCAGCAAGGTCGAAAAAAGTAGATACATATAGAGAAAACGGAGACACTGGAGTAGAATCATTGGCATAAGGGAATGAAGTGTTCTCAAACCGAACATTTCTGGTGACATATATCTTTCTAGACGTAGGATCCAAACATCGATATCCCTTGTACTGGGAGATGTACCCAAGAAATACATAGGACAAACTGCCCAGAGCGAGTTTGTGAGCTGTATATGGATAAAGATAAGGGTACACACAAAAGAAATACACATGGAAGTTTGTCTATATAGGAACCCGTCCATTTATAACTTCAAATGGTAATCATCCGCTAAGAATAGGGGCGAGCAACCAATTGATGGTATAAGTAACTACAGTAAAAGTGTCAGGCCAGTGGGAGAGACGGACATGTGAGTGGTATAACATACATAAGCCCATCTTAGCAATATGGCGGTGCTTGTGCTCAACCTAACTTTTCTAATCAGAATTATATGTGCAAGAAATCTGATGATGAATGCCCTTTGTCTTAAAGTGAAAGCATACGCTTAATAGTGGAAGAGAACTGCTTTTCCACAAAAATCCTCAAACTCACAAAAATCAGATTTATGGCGCACTGGATAAAACCACGAGAGTTGGGATGATCATCAAGGAAAATTGCATAGTAGGAGAAACCACAACAGATAAAATAGAAGAGGACCCCCATAAGTCACAATGAACCAGATCAAGTACCCTAGAATCACATTTATCATTTGAATGAAAAGATAAGCACTTCCCTTCAGTTTTTTCACACGCATCACAAAGGGTAGGTTTGGGAAAAAATCGTTGAGAAAGATAAGGACTCAAAAAGACTAGCATGACCAAGTCTAGCATGCCAAGTTTGAAAAGACTCATGCGACTTTTGATTCCATAGTAGATAATAAAGTTGATGCACCATAGTCTAAAACATAAAGTCCATCTTTAATATGCCCATGACCCAAGCTTTCCCTACTGATTTTATGCTAAATAATAAATGAGCGATCATCAAAGCATACACCATAGTTTAAATCCCGAGTTAATTTGCTAATAACAAATAATTTTTTAGTGATACCACGCACAATAAGCACATCATAAAGGGACAGAGATTTAGAAATATGAGAATTTACCAATATGAGTAATAGGGACAGGAGAACCATTGTCAATAATGATACGGTCATGACCATGATAAGGGTTAGAATTATCAACCACAGAAGCATATGGCACTATGTGTTTTTGGTCTACAAAGTTGACAATCCATTGAAGACCATGCTGCCTTTGACAAAGTGAAAATGAGCCACCAAAATAAGCCATTACACAAAAATGAAAAAATAAACCAGCAAAAGACAAAATGAGGGGACAACACGGGTGATTGGATAGCATGCGCGAGATGGTTTGTAAGGGCGATTGTTTCATGCGCCTGAAGGTCTCGTGTGTTTGATACACACGCCCAAAAAAATTTCTCTGTAACTGTCTCGCACGTCTGATACTCGCGCCTGAAGTTTGGCAGCTGCCTCTACATATTGTCGCTGACAACTAGTTTGACCATGCTTCGCCTCAAATGAAGAAGAATGACAACTGTAGAAGGATTGGGAAAGACAACGGGAGAGGCATTGGAGAAGACTTGAGAGTGTCAGCGGAGGTCAAGTCAGAGAAGTAAAAAATACACGCTGGTAAAAATGGAGAAGTTCGGAGAGAGGCGCCGGAGTACTGCAGCTGAAAAAATTTGCTGGGGAAGAGGGTACCGCAGCTGAAGAAGGTCACCTGTAAATTGTACTATTTTGGAAGTAACGAAGAGATAAAAAGAAAAAAATGACAGGGGGGTAGAGGATGATGATTGTCTGCGGAAAAGGAGAAGAAATGGAGGTGGCCAAAAAAGATAAAGAAATATTATTGTTTAGGTCTTTGGATCATAATTTGCTCTTATACCATGAGAAGATGTTTTCTAATGAATGATTTGTTATTCAGAGAAAGAATAAATAGACAAGATTTCAAAGATGGAATGATAGTCAAAGAATAACTCTAGTCTACTCCTTGTTTTTATCCTGATCAAGTCATCAATCTGACTTATTGATCATCCTCCCCTCGGGGTCGTTAACTAGGCAATCAATTAACCCAAAGAGTGGCTTCACAAAGATAGAAATTTATATTCTTCCTCTCATTCCTACTAGTATGCTACCTATGAGGTAGATAGTGGTGAGACCGGGGTTATCCACAGAGATGTTAGGAGTCTAAAAGTTAACTACACACAGCCGCGATCGGCTCGTCAATCCGATCACATGTCACGCGTCATGATTGGTGTTGTCTCGATCCTTGATTCCATCACATATTAGATATATAAGACTATTCTACTGTTTATGACATGTGGTGTGGTTGATGGTCAACAATTCCCCATACCTGTCATGTAGGGTGTGCACGTAACCTTCCATTGGCGCTACCTCTGTAATTAGAGGAGTTCAACAATGGCCCTGCTCGTTGTGCATATATGAATCTCCCTCGTGCGATTACGTCTCGGTCACTACACCACAAATACTTCTCCCTAGGCGTGAAAATGCAAAGGGGGTGAAACACCTTATCAATGGCTCTAGGGTTGCAAAACGCTAACCCTAGTTTTCTATTAACTCTATCTCTATCAGTAACCTTTCGGGAGAATTTTTTGGCTAAAACTAGTGTATGGACGATCGTTACCTTGACTCGGCAACCGATATGCACACATCCATACAATTTCGGCTATCGATTACCCAAAACACATCTAGGTTTTCTTCCTTGGGGGATATCGATAATTGCACCAACATGAATGTAGACTACGGTGTGTGCCAGTCTTAATGTGACAATCATGCAAATAATAAGAACATGAAGAACAAGCCACATAATAATCATAAACACATAGAAATAGGTAGATCATATGTTACCGCGAATCAGATTTAGTATCGTATCCGAAGTGGGATAGGACACGGCGACACTCAAATTTTCTATTTTGACCGACACGACGATTCAGTTAACTGAGTGTGTTGACTAACTATTTCGACACACCTATTATATAAAGTATGGTATAATATATTTTGACATGCCTATATATATTTTTTATAAATAATAATAAATTTAGTTAACTTATAGTATAAAAGATGGTATTGTAATTGTATTGTTACACATAACTTGTGTGTTATTATATAGAATATAGTATTGCAATTTGTGTTATATTTTTCTTAATTATTTAGTCTTGCATTCTTACATAAAATAATATATCATTGTTGTCTTATATATATATATATATATATTATTTTCTTGTTATTCTTCTATATAAGATTGTATTTTATTATTTATAGTTCTTATTATATTTAATATAGATATATAACAGATTGTATTCCATTGTTATACAATCATCCTATTATGTATAAAATAGTATTATATATAATAATAAAAATAATATTGTGGTCTACTTATTATATATAACAATGTGCTCGTATTCTATATAACATGATATAACATTATGTTCTTTATATATATACATATATTCATTTTTATTCCTACATATAAGATAGTGTGGTATTATTAAACACAATTTTTTTTGCTCTTTTTATGTATACATTTTTTATATTATTACACAAAATTGCATGTGTTTTTATGTGTGTAAAATGGATAAACTTCTAGTCTTTTATAATCATTCGTCCACTTTATTATGGCACCTACATCCGCTCTCTAATTCCTTTATAGATACGCAACTCGACCAGATTTCAATGCATGTCATGTGTTGTGTCGCATGTCGTGTCAAATCGATACGCGATTCACTGTCATTTCTAACATGTCGGGGTAACATAGGGTAGATCTAAGGAATCTCACAAAAAACCAGCTGATAGGTCGGTTGACGATGCTTTCTGTTTTTAACCTTGTTGAAATCCAAATCCGCCTTTTTCCGGTTCAATTCCATCTACCATGCATTTTGGTCCGTGGGCTTCTTTCTACTACCATCCTCGCGAATAGGTTTCAAATATCTTCTACCATCGTTGCAAATGACCTTCAAATATCTTCTACAACCCTCACGGATGGCCTTGTACAAAATAATGTCAAAATACTCATGAGCAACCTACTAGTAAACTCACAAAGGAAAATCTAGGTGCTCGTGAATACAAAGTGTTCATTAGATTCAATTAAGTCTACTAAACTCAGGATTTAGATAAGAAAACCAGTAATGGTTATCTAAACCCTTTGTCGTGTAAACCTAACTAAAACTAGCTATCAATCAAACAAACAAAACATGATAATAAACGTGTCAAATGCATTGGTTCATGCATGCATAAAGGTGCAAAGCAATCCCCCCACACTTGAACCTTTACTCGTCCTCGAGTAAACAAAAATGAGAAAAGATCCAAGAGGAATGTAGCATGCAAAGATAAGTTAACCAATACATTCAAATTATTCCCAAGCTACCCTAGTTACCCCAAAAATTGTAAGAATCTCACAACTCTCACTCTCACCGAAGGTGCTAAAGTAACCTATCCACCCAAAATCTATCCTAGAAAAAGTCAAAGTAAAATGATAAGTGCTAGACTAGCTTACTCCGCCGAAGAAGCAGCCAAAGAAAATCCAAGAGATGTTGCCAAATAAACTGCTAAAGATAGTCCAAAATATATTCAAATTAATTTTGATTTCTCTCATTTTCTCTCATTTTGCCTTGGAGCCATTTTGGGTTTTCATCCGAGCATTCACACATGTTGAGCTCACTTCTGACCTTTTTCCACATGGCCTCTCATTTTTGCCAAGGTTTTCCAACTTAGGCAGGCCTTGCCTCTCATTTTTACCTAGGTCTTTCAACCTATCCGAGTTTTCTCCCATTTTTTCCTAAGTCGCCCTTTCGGGTTTTCGAATTAGCCGGGTATATATATATTTTCAAATTTTCAAATTTTGGATCTTTTTTCTGTAGAATTAAATGGCCCAAGATTATCTTCATACTACATGAAGATAATGAAAAAAAAATTACACCACCAAAGTTGTTCCCATCCCCCAAAAATCAACTACAAAGAGGTGCCCCCAAACCCAAAAACAAGCAAACAACTAGAAATTTGAAAAATCTAAATGAGGGAAAAACAAAAACAAAGGGAAAATAAGTCATCATCGGAAATATCCAAATCATAAGCTAAAGACAAACAATCAAAGGAGATGCCACTATGAAGGTGTTCCAACCCCACTTAGTTCATGCATTGTCACCGAAAAGTTCTCAATGTCATCCACGATGTTTGTCTCCCTTACCCTGCTTGTGCGGATCCTGGTGATATTACCCATCTTCGTGTCGAATGTCCTCAGTCGATTAGTGATATCTCTCATGCCATCATGTATTGTATCCATTTTCGCCCTCAGGTGGTGAAGATGATTATCAACCCAATCAAACCTCTCGGCAGTCTTCCACTGATGGTAGTCAAGCTGAGCACCAAGCGGATGTACATCCTATCCAACCCCAAATATGGTGTCACCCCATGACTGCATCCACTCCGGCTCCGGTCTCTGTGGCTGATTCCACATATGGTAAGAAGAGGCCAACTGATAACTCTGAGAGCTGAACTCACGGAAGGGGCTAAACTGAGGATGCTACCACAGATGAGCCTTGTGCTCCCGATTGCTATCTTACATGTACGATGCATGGAGAAGTCGATGCAATGGCAAATGAACTCATCTACCAGATTAAGACAAGCTCGCCTAGTGCAGATAGACTAAAGTATCTCGCTGTCTCTCTCAGTACAGGTCGTGGCCTTCCCATAGCAGCCGACCACCACACTCAAAAGTCTAAACACATACCTCAGTGTTGGATGCACTATGTCGGTATTCTTCCACTCATTTTCTCGTGACCGTCGGGTGTTGGTGGGCTAGAATGTGTGTATATCATAACCTTCATTAGGCTCATTGTACCTCTTCACCTGCTTTTAATACTTCCACCTAAAAACTTGAGCCAGCTCCGGATGAGTCATGGAACAGACCACATCTCCCAGATGAAATCTCATAATCTTCCCTCTAAACATTTGGTATCCCTTAAGAAAGTGGAAAGAAACTCCAAGGTGAATATAGAATAGGTGGGGTTTGACGCCTTAGTAAACTCCTTCAGCCCAATCCTCCTCATGAGCATCCGGAATGGTTTGTAGCATTTGAGGTCCTTGAGGGTCCTCTCTTCTAGTAACTTCGTCTCTTGGATGGGGAGCCAAAAAATATGGTCCCAATGCTTTCGATACTCCTCGCGGAGTGTAGTCAACCCCATGAAAGGTACACTAGACTCCCCTATATGTCTACAGACATGATGCGTAGTATAGCACAAGAACAACACCAACAACAAGAATAGTAAAGCAATTCTCTACCAAATACCCCAATTCAAAAGAACTCTCCCAAAATAGTCCAACAACCACACTAAAAACACCAAATATTAAAAGATATTAAACATGCAAATACCCAAAGATTCTGAAAAATACACAAATCCAAAATTCTCCAAGGAGAAAATTCAGCCAAGTACCTCAAGTGGAGATTGGGGCTAAAATTTTGTGAAATTGTGCTTGAGAAGTGTGCGGGACTCCTCCTAGACCAGTTTGTAGCAATTTTCAACCTCTGGAATGGACATAAAATTGAATTCTTGGGAGAAAACTCGAGCAAGGGCCGAACTGGTTTTCTAAATTTCTGGGTGAAATCTTAAAGTTTTTGGAGACAATAATCAATGAGTTTTGTTGGGCTCTAAAAGAATAAAATTTTGGTACAAATTTAAGATAAATCAGATAAAAATTGAAGGAATTATGGTAAAAAAATTGGTTTGGGATGGAGAAGGACATGAGGAATTCAGTTTTGAAGGGGAGAGATAATAACAAGATGAAGAACAATAAGCTGGCACAAGGCATTTATATTGGGTTTGTTGGGTGGTCGTGATGATCCTGAGGCAGGCCTGGCGCTGACATGTGGCACCTCGTACTGGCATACGAAGCTTTATGCTAGCTCATGCCAGCTCGTGCCGGCACACTCTCCTCTATACCATGGTGCATGTCATAGGCCTTATGTCTCATCCTTAGCCTCGTGCTAACGCGGTCTGACATTGGCCATGCCGGCCTGCTCTAGCACGAGGCAGACTAGGATTTTTCCCTTCCAACTTTTGTCATAAAATCCCTGCATCCAAAAACATGAAAACCAAGAGTAGCACTGTTCCAGGCCAATTTTATTGACTAATACTCCCTAAAAACACCATGAAAAATCAAACACATTCCCAAAAACTCACAAGAATATTTTTTTTAAAAAAATCCACTAAGATAAAATGGAAAGCACCATTTTTTTAGTGTCGTCCTCATGACTTATTATTTCATGCAATTTTGAAAACTAAGAAAAATGGTTTGATGGGTCACCAGAATCACCATCCTTGACACTACCAATAACTACGTCCTTGTGAATGAGTCTCCACATTACCTTCAGTTTTCCATTCACCTTGGGATAAATATACCAAACACATCCATCTTTCTCAATCGTAGATACATTTTTGTTGAGTTTGGGAGTAGGAAAGGCTTAGGAGTTATTAATTCCATAACCCACTTCCTTCTCCGCTGGACGTTAGTGTTGTATATCAGAAGCAAAGCATATTATAATCACACTATACAAAACATGCTCTTCAAGAAATGCATCATCACAAGGTTCATTCAAGCAAGATAGAACATGTAAGGTCTCTATATTGGGCAATATCTCATCATCATCAAGAATCTCATTTAGGCATTCATCATTATCAATCATGAAAGAGTTTTCACATTGAGCAAGTTAATCACACAAAGTAATGTCTTTGCACACAAGAGAGGGGATAGGTGAATCATGCTTAGAATTATAAATATCAAATCCCACCTTATCAATGTTATCCTTTAGGGTTAATGGTCCCAATTGAACATCTATCTTAGTCCTTGATATTTTCAGAAAAAGGTCTCCCCAATAAGATTAAGGGTGTACCCCCATCATGCACTACATCAAGGGTATAGAAGTAAGCCGAAAACACTAAATTGGCTACTCTAACCATTACGTCCTTAACTTAACCTTGAGGGCTAGCTTGGGAGTGATCGGCTAATGGACAATTGCCCTAGTTTCCTTAAGCTCACCTCTGTCCAGGTTTTAATAAAGTCTAGAAGGGATCACAATGATAGACGATCCTAAGTCAATCATAGCATTTTCACCAATTTTCCACCTACGGAGATTGGAATTGAAAACATACTGGGGTCATTACGTTTCTTAGGCAAGTTCCTATGATTTATAATAGTTAAACCCCCATGATTTTCAATTTTCTTACCTTCTTAATTGGTTTGTTCCTCTTTTTAGTGCATGCAACTTTCAGGAATTTAGCATAAGTAGGGAAATGCTCAATCAAATCAAAAGTGGAACACTGACCTCAACCTTCTCGAAGATCTTTCTTATGTCTTCATCGGTGGTTGCCACTCTGGCCTTCCCTTAAGTGCACTAAGGAAAGGTGTGGGGGATTCACCCTCACCTCTTGTGTATAAAGCTCTTTGACGGGCTCCTCCTCTAAAACCATCTCACGCTCCTCCAAGTTGGTCTTTTGGCTTTTCACAATCAAGTCATTTTCTTGTGAGATTTCCTTCTTGAGCTCACGCACCTCCTTCCCGCTCCTTAGCTTCAATGTGCTCACATTGCTCGGATTGATCTCCGGTTAGGAAGGGAGCTTGCCAGACTCTTTGGCCTTAATTAGGCTCACCAAGGTGGCGAGTTTCCTGACTTGGATTTCAAGGTTTTTTTATGCTTGATAAATCCCTAGTCCTGATATCTTCAATCTCATGCCTTGTGCGCTCCACAAAAACATCTCGTTTCTTAGTCAATTGGGAAATAGCCTCCAATATTTCTTCTCGATCAGACCTGTAGAGTGAGGCGTTGTTGCTGGAAGGCCCTTCGCTCCTTAGATAGGGTTGAGGTGGAGCTTGTCCCTCTCAATTGTACCCTTGAACTTTATTATCCATGAACCAACAGAAGTTGGGGTGATCGCGGTACCTAAGGTTGGAGGTATTCCCGTAAGGGTCTTGCCTTTCACCTCTTTGGTTTCCCCAAAACCCTTGTTGTTATTGCCCCCTACCGAATTTTTTCCTATTGTCACCATTGAAGTACACTGACATCACCTTCCAAATTTTCCACCATTCAGGGACAAGTGTCAGTGTGATGACTAAGACTACAAATTCCATAAACCTTGACTTGGTGAACTCTCCCCTTCATGAATTCCTTCATCATAGAAGCAAGTGCTTGGACTTACTCTTCTACCTTGGGAGATTGAGTTGGATCATCCACGGTCTTAACTAGATATCTAGTACCAAACTGCCTCGTTCCATTGGCCATTTCTTTGAAGAGCGTCATCGCATCTTCGGACTCTTGTTGGCGATTGAACCGTTTCATGTGGAATCCACCATTATCATGTCATCATCACACAGCCCCTCGAAGAAGTAGTAAAAAAAATCATCGTCCTTGAATGGATTATATGGACAACTTGCCAATAGCGTCTTGAATCTTTCCCAATACTCATAAAGGGATACATTTGCGAACTGGGATATATTGGAGAGCTGCTTCTTTAGACTTGCAGACTTTGAAGTTGGAAAGTATTTCTTGAGGAATCTCTGCTTCACGTCCATCCAGGAGGTGATGCAACCGGGTGGAAGGTAGTATAACTAGTCCTTGGTCGCATCCCGCAACGAAAAGGTAAATGAGCTCAAATTTTGTCCTCTTCTGAAACTCTCGGCGGATTCTTGTTGGTGCAAACTAGATGAAACTATGACAAGTACTTGTTCGGATCTACACCGGCCATTCCATAGAAAGTTTGCAAACATTGGATCATGCCGCTCTTGAGCTCACAACTCACATTGGGTGGCAAATGTGGAAAAAAACATAGGGGTTGATTCTCAAAGTTAGGAGCGACAAACTCCCCAAGTGTGCGATTGTCTTCTGCCATAGCTCCCCCCCTTCTTCTCCGACTACCTGTATACTCCGTTAGTTAGTGTAAAGTCCCTAAGTTTGTGGCATGTGTATGTACCATAGAAGCCAAACAATATCCTACTAGAAGAAACACTAGTGATGAGACGTCAAATGCATGTGTTTTCCGAAGCATTTAACATCTCTTTTGTTATGTTTTTGTTGCAAGATTGCTA
>JAULKM010030371.1:0-13693 GCA_032355605.1 Rubia tinctorum | reverse complement strand
GTGAGGATGAAGAAGATGAGAAAGATGAAGAGGAACTTAACAACAATT
The DNA here is from genome assembly GCA_032355605.1 of Rubia tinctorum. Lineage (NCBI taxonomy): Eukaryota > Viridiplantae > Streptophyta > Magnoliopsida > Gentianales > Rubiaceae > Rubia > Rubia tinctorum. The sequence goes on along the minus strand of JAULKM010030371.1, from coordinate 13,645 downwards.
ATGTAGCATTTGGGGAAAATCACAATGATACGGTGGGTGTGGACGTATGTTCCAACACAGATAAGTCTGTATGTTCCAACACAAATATGTTTGTATGTTCCAACACAGATAAATATGTATGTTCCAACATAAGTTCTGATGACACTTCCAGCGATGACGAAGACCAACCCGTGAGTGATGAAGATATCTAGACTTCATATGAACAAATGTATGACATGTGGATAAAGGTTGCTGATGCAAACAAGTCCCTGAAGACGGAGAAAAATCAATTGTCCGAGATGGAAAAGGAACTAGGATTATTGGTTGAAAAGCTTAAAATGGAAATTGAGGATCTGATACGGAAACTATATTCTGCGACTGAGAGAGCAGAGATGGCCGAAGCAACAACCACCAAGTTAAATACTGGAAAGGCAAAGATAGATGACATTCTGGCCATGGGAAAAAGCTTTGGAGATCAGCAAGAAATTAATTATGATAACCTATCAGGCAGTACGGGAAGTCTCAAGGCAGAAATTCAAGAGACAAGGAGAAAAGTTATCCGGACTCATCAAGGAAAACCTCTCATCTGTAGCTATTGCATATTTCAATGATATATTGAGGAACAATGTCTCAGATTACTCAGAGATATCATGAATAGGCGACGACTATCTGCATGTTTCAGCATAGATGATACTCAACGGTCAAGGATGGTTAGAAAGGTATGAGTTCCTAAACTCATTAATGTTTGTCTTCTTGCTCATACTTCTCTTATTGCACATTCTCGAGACTCATGGTACTTTGATAGTGGGTGTTCTCGACACATGAGTTTCTAACAAAAATTAAATCATATAATGGTGGTTTTGTTACTTTTGGAGATGAGAAGATGAGTCGTGTCATTGGCAAAGGTGAAATGCACATTGAAGGATTTCTTGTGTCCACTAGTGTATTGCTTGTTAAAGATCCAAAGGAGAATTTGTTAAGTATCAGTCAATTGTGTGATGACAATATAACAGTCGAGTTTCAGAAAGATAAATGTGTTGTACGACTTGTCAAAGATAAAGTACTTTATGGTATTCGATCATAGGACAACTGCTACCTCTTGTAGCAAGAAGTGAGATGCTTGAGTTCAAAGCAAGATGAAGACACTTTATGACATAGAAAGCTTGGTCATATCAACTACAAAACTTTGGTGAAAATTGCCAATTCGAAGGCAGTATGAGGTATGCCCACACTTACAACCAAAGGTGGAATTGTATGCGCTCCATGTCAACAAAGTAAATAAATTAGGTATCTTCACTCTTCAGTTTAGTATATTACTACCTCAAGTAATCTCTAATTACTTCATATGGATTTAATGAGTCCAGTCAACACACCTAGTGTGAGTGGTAAGAAGTATATTTTTGCATGTGTGGATGATTTCTCCAGATATACTTAGGTGGCTTTTATTAAAGAAAATATGATACTGTGGATGTGTTTAGAAGTTTGGTGATAAAATTGCAGACAGAGAAAGCAAGTCCCGTAGAAAGATTGTCAGAATCAGAAGTGATCATGGTAGAGAATTCAAACATTCTCAGTTCAGTGATTTCTATGATGAACTTGGTATTTAGCATGAGTTCTCTGCCCCAATTAATCCACAGCAAAACGACATAGTAGAAAGGAATAATAGAACACTCCAGGAGATGGCACGAGTCATGCTTGCAGAAAAAGGAATACACAAAAAATGGTCGGTAGAAGCTGTCAATACAGCTTGTTATAAGATAAATCGTGTGTATCTTTGGCATTTTACCAGCAAAACAACTTACAAGATTTGGAAGGGCAGGAAGCCGAGCGTATCTCACTTTCATGTGTTTGGAAGAAAGTGTTATATTCTCAGAGATAGAGATCCATTGGCTAAGTTTGACACTCGTAGCGATGGTAGAATATTTCTGGGAGTATTCTGTGAACAGTTATGTTTATTGTGTTTACAATCTACGAACACACTCTTTTATGAAGTCTATAAATGTAGTTGTGGATGATTCTGAAGACAAACAGGGATCGAGTGAAAACGGAGATGAACCAGATGAGGAGCATGTTCCAACACAGGATAGTTCACCTAAGCAGTCAGACTATGTTGGAACATTTGATCTATCAGTAGATCAGCCGGAACCTGAAGAAGAAGAGTATGTTGGAACATCCTCCCCCACACCAAGTCCGCATGTGTTCCAACACAGGAGGTACTAGAACCTATCTCAAGAAGAACCTAATCGATTCTTAGAGTTAACTACAGAGAACTAGCTGGACTACAATATTTCATCTCACTGATTGAGCCAAAGAACTATAAGGAAGCACTACTTGATGAATATTGGATTGCGGAAATGCAAGAAGAGTTCGAGTAATTTGAACACAATGATGTATGGTATCTCACTCCTCGTCTAAAAGAGGTAAATGTTATTGGTACAAAGTGAATTTTCAAGAAAAAGTCTGATGTTGATGGCTAGATTACTCGTAATAAAGCTAGATTGGTGGCTCAAGGATATACTCAGGTTGAAGGAGTAGACTTTGATTAAACTTTTGCACTAGTTTCCAGATTAGAATCTATTTGCATCTTACTTGCTATTGCTTGTAGTATGAGCTTTACATTATATCAGATGCATGTGAGGTGCTTTTCTAAATGAAGTGGTGAATGAGGAGGTGTATGTGGAATAACCTAAAGGATTTCAAGATCTTCACTATCCACATCACATGTGTAGACATAAGAAGACACTATATGGTCTGAAACAGGCACCAAGAGCATGGTATGAACGACTGACTAACTTTCTCCTTTAGAAAGGTTATCGTCGAGGGGGAGTATATCGTACCTTATTTGTGCTTACAAAATCCACAAAGTTTTTTATTGCTCAAATTTATGTGGATGATATTGTGTTTGGCCCTACTTCATCATCTATGGTGCAAGATTTTGCGTCACTAATGCAGGCAGAGTTTGAGATGAGCATGGTTGGATAACTCACATATTTGCTAGGGCTTCAGTTCAAGTAAGAAAATAATGGATTGTTCATAAATCAAAGCAAGTATTCCTTGAATCTGGTGAAGAGGCCCGGACTCAGTAATGCTCGATCTATACGAACTCCGATGGAAACTACAAAAAAATTGGTGAAGGATGAGAAAGATGTCTCAGTTGATTAGAAATTATACAGAAGTATGAATGGAAGCCTTTTGTATCATTCTTCTAGCCAACCAGATATATGTTTCAGCGTAGATGTTTATGCAAGATTTCAAGCTGACCCAAAAGAATCTCATTTGACTGCAGTAAAGAGAGTTATTCGATATGTTAGTGGAATATCTGATTATGGAATCTAGTATTAAGAATCAAGCCCAAGGTCTTATTAGTTATAGTGATTCTGATTGGGCTTGTAATGCGGATGATCGAAAAAGTGCTACTGGTGGTTACTTCTTTATTGGCACGAATCTGATCTCTTGGTATAGTAAGAAGCAAAATTCGATCTCCTTATCATCTGTTGAAGCTGAGTATCTTGCTGCTGAAAGTTGTTATGCACAATTATTATGGATGAAACAAATGTTGAATGCTATGGAATTCAACAAGGGTCTCTAAAGATTTTGTGTGACAACAAAAGTGCAATTAACATCTCTAAGAATCCTGTTCAGCACTCAAGAACGAAGCATATCGACATCAGACATCATTTTATTAGAGATTTGATTGAAAGAAAGGAGGTTATGGTAGCCTCTGTTCTAACATGTGAGCAGTATGAAAATATATTCACTAAACGGTTGGACACTGCAACTTTTGAATTTCTCAGACAACGCCTTAGTGTGTGTCGGATATGAGGTATTTTTCTCTAAAATTCCTCTGTACAGTATATTTTTTTCTTCGGAAAAATTCAGAAAAAAATAGAAAGACAAAAATAATTTTTTTAAAGGAGAAAGGATTAAGTAGTTGGATCGTATGTTGGAATTTTAAGAAGGGGCATGAGTTGACAAGAGAAGAAAGGCAATAATTGTCTTGGAAAGGGAAACAAGTAAACAAGGTTAGAGAGGTGAAAAATAGAAGTTATTTTTGGTTCAAATTCTTTTTATCTCTCCATATTTCCTCTTTTTCGGCATTACACTCTTCTTCTCTACCAAAATTTCAAACTTGGAAGTTATCCTGCCATGTTAAGAGTTGATTCAAAAACCCTACCGAGATTGTTTCGAAAAGACTTCAATGGCCGGAAAGAATATCAAAAGGAATGTGCAATCATTTCTACTCACCTTCAGAAAACTCAAGAATGATGCACCAAGCAAGAAAAATCTCAGTATCAAAAGGTAACCAATTCTGAATTTGATCACATTGTCTGGGAAGGTAAACAGTTTAACTCTATAGAAGAATTTTTTGAGTGGGTGCAAGCTAATAGGGTCACCGTAGATATGAATAAATGTGAGAACATGAAAGTGAAATTTCTTGAGGTTGATATGGAGGAGTTACTTACGGGTGATATAGGATATTTGGAGGATATAGAAAATCTTAATCCTAGGTTGCTGAGTGGTGCACACAGAGAACATATAGGAAAAGATATGTTTCATGTATTCTCTTACATTCTGAGTCCAAGTTATGTTTAAATTGAAGAGATTAATGATAATTAGACTGAAGGATTGGAGGTGATCAGATCCACTGACCAAATGAAAATTGTTCCTTTTGATGTTATGGATGCTCAAAGGAATGAAGAACTCAGGGATTTAGAGCCCCCTGTAATTGTTCTGTCTGATAGTGAAGATGAGGAGGATGTTGGGTATGTTTTAACATACCAGCATGAAGCTGAGTTTGAGCACCCTATGGAGTTTGATGATCAAGAATTTGGTTCTACTGGTGATAATATGGGAAATAAAGACTATTTGATGGATGATGTTTATGGTGAGTCTGCTTATGATGATGTGGAGGTATCTGAAGCTGAGAAAAGAGGGGGAGATGAACCCGTAACAGAGGCTATTGAGATAGAGGAGTTAGAGACTGCTCAAAGAGAAGACCATGTTCTAACATTGAGAGTTGAACTTTCTGATGGGTCTGGCTATGTTGGAACACATGCAACTGAAGTGACTAAGCAGCAGGAGGAAGGAGTACTTGAGGTCGAGTATGTTCCAACACAGGAACCTAATTTGACCTACTCCAATGATGAAGTCTTGTATGAGTTCATCCAGACCAGGCGTAGAAATACAAAGAGGAAGGAGCCAGAAGCAGAGTCCTCTCAACCAGCTAAGAGAAACAAGAAGGCCGAACCCTCTCCCAAGAAGAAGAAACCCTCACTGTCACATCCATCTGTATGTGATGTTGTTTCTACTATATTTTGGGATAACTATTGTGAGGAGATGTGGGAGATTTTTTCTCAGAGGAAGATTATACTTGAGAGAGTAGTTGATTTGCATGCTTATAGGCCTAGTGGTTTTACTGATTTTATTAAACTGCTTGGAATTGAAACTGATGTTACCTTGTGTGACGAGTATAACAAGCAGTTGGTTTGTGAGTTTTACTCTAATTTGATGGTTGGGAATATAGAGAAGGATTCTCCCTGGTGTGATAGAGTGTAGGCTGTTAGGATTAATGGACTGCTGGAATTAAAAACCCCTGAATTGATGGTGTGTTTTCTGTTGAGCTAGGGGTTTCTGATGATGATATTTTGTTTGTGATCTTTGGTGGTGTTAAGACAATTTTCTCAGCAACTGGATATTCTCAGGCTTCATGCCTTTCTTCCATATTATTTGGATTGTACCAGATTGCAGTGAACTGCTGGATGCCTTCCACCAACACTACAACTCTAACTAGGGAAATGGCTAGACTGTTGTACTGTGTTGGAACACAGAAGCCTTTTAGTTTGGGATTGCTCATTCCGCAGAGGGTTGTGAAGCATGCGATTTCTCCTAAGGCAAAACATGCCTTAGTTTACCCGGGACTTCTTAGTGCACTGGCCAAGAATGCAAAGGTGATGTGGTTTCTTGAAGATGAAATGGTGAAGATTGAGCCCCTCAAGCCAAACAAGAAGACATTTAGGATGAGTCAGGTCCATGATTTTCCATGGAACCCTAATACTTCTGTCAGAGATGGTAAACAAGCCAAGCTAATGGCTCTAGATGCAAGGCTAAGAACCATTACTATTCAGATTGCTGCACTTGAAACTGAGAAGATTAAGATTGAGGGGGAGAAGACTCAGCTGGAAGCACAAGTTGCTACTCCTAATCATAACTGATTTCTGAAGAGTTATGTTCCAACATAATTAGTGGTTACTTTCAAGGGGAGCAAACTTTTATTTGCTGGACTTTGTTTTTTTGTTTTTATGCTTTTGTAACTTTGACATATTCATGGCCCCATGGAGAGAATATTTTGGAGGATTTTGGATATTATTTTTGTTGTTATGTAATTTGAATTTTATTTATGGATTTATGGTTTTTGGTGTTTTTATTAATTCGGAATTGGTCATGTTCCAAAATAAGGGGATTTCTGGAATTCTAATGATTGTGAAAATAGGAAGTCTTTTGGTTCTTTATTCCAAAATAGTTGGGTCCACAAAATGCCAAAGGGGGAGATTGTAAAGTCGCGTGGATTTCATTGTTATTGTGTTAGCATTTGTGAACTAATGTTGAAAAGAAAAAAACGTTCCATGTTGGAACATACAGAAAGATTAGGATTTGATTGATAGAATATTGCGTGATATTGGGCTATGGAAATATGGAGTTTATGCAATATTTGATTCAGACGTGTTGAAGCATATTGGATTTATGGAAAATTCCTACAATTGTGGAATTGGATTTATGGAATATTATGGGATATTTGAAATAATGAAAATCCTTTTATTTATGGGATTTGAATATGACTCAGAAACAGATAAGGAATAAGAATAATATAGAAATAATCATGGAGTATTTCGATCTGCTTATGAGACTATTTATATTGGACATCACAGCTGCAATACTAACGAATTTCATTGAAAATTTTGCATTTAAATTTCTATCTTTCCGAGAGCTCTACAAGAGCCAATTTTCATATGTTCCAACATACGTGACATGTTGATCACAGTTTAGAATCATACACCTTAATTACTCGGGAGAAGGAGATCCAGCGTCGACAAGTTTCGAGGTCAGAGGGAGTCTGATCAAGGCATATTGGTAGCAAGAGGAGCTTTCAGAATTCACATATTAATAATTAGAAGATAAATATTATTATATGGTGTATTTAGTGCTGTATCTTTCTGATTAGTGGATTCATTCTAAGCTGGGTCAGACCCCGCAGATGTAGGTGTATTTCACCGAACTGCGTAGCCAAGTTGTGTGTGCTTGTGTGTTATTTTCTTTACATACTTGGTTAGGTATGATATGTTGGAACACATGTCTTATAATTAATCTAAAACGGTAAAACCAAATTTTTACAAAATATATATAGCATGCTCTGCTAGCAAGCTATTTGAATCGCCTGAATGTGTGCTCTGCTCGTGGTGTAATCCCAACTATCCATTTCTTCAAATGATGAACAAAGAGTTAGAAGCAAAGTCTTTCATTGTAATTTCACAGTGCATTTTTATTTAGCAGATAACCTTATATATCTCCCATACCTTACAATTATGTGTTTCCATAACATAGACACCTTCAAACTATTATTCATCTTGAACCTTTCACTAACTCTAATACTGCCGCCCCAAGCGACGAAATCCGTACTAACATATACACCGTATACAAAAAAAATTCTATACAAAGAAAGACAATGAAAATTCTCACGTCAACAACTCAATAACTAGCCTGTACTATGCAGTATAATTCACCATCTAGCTGCTCAACTATCTATCCAAAAATTCCTTAAGATTTTTTTTTCTCAAATCAGAAATTGCTCAACAACATTCCCGACTTACCTAATAAAATAAGATCCCAATACAAAAAAAAACCCAATAAAATTCACAAACATAATCACCCACAATTCAGTTTTATCTACATTAACTTCAAGAAAGACAACACCTTTACACATGATAATTTATAAGAGCAAAAATCTCAACAATAATCCATGGTTCGAGTAGGTTGTATGTATACAAATCAACAACACAATTTAAGAGAACATAAGCAAAAAGACATGTTATTGCTCATATAAACATAACATATAAGAGCAGCGGAATCATTTAACAATTTCTGCCTGTAGTATATGAGAAAACATTAAAAAAATAAAAAAATATTAGAAATTGAAATAGAACAAAAATACAATTTGTACTCGATGTACGGCTTAACTTCATGACGGTTGAACATTACATATTGATGCTCCTTCCTAACAGTGGCATCATCAAACCTCTCTTAGGCGTTCCATTTCCAAGTTAGTTTCCGACCGTTGAAAATATATCCAATTCATTGTCTTCTTTGTCAGTGCGATCATCATTCCAAGATGCTGAATTAATTCTTGTATCGCCGTACTCTGGTAAGTACATTGAGCAAAGGTCAAACATTCTTGAGCTACATACCCTTGAGCAATTCAATTTTTTTATAAATAACAATAAATAAATATATACATATCTAAAATGTATATTTAAAATATATAATTCACATTTATATTTTACCTTTCAATAGGATACATCCAACGACAATATACCGGGCCATCAAGCCTAACTTCAGTGGCCAAATGATGGTGAGATGTACAATAACATCAAAAAATTGAAGGTGGAAAAATACGCTCCAACTCACAAAGAATAAGCACAATTTCTTTTTCCAAGCGTATCACATCGGGGGATAAATTACTTTAGAGCACAGCTTCCTTGAGTATCGACTCAGCTATATTAGAGTAACACGTGCTGATTTCGGTAAAGTTTTCTGGACTGCAATAGGGAGTAATTGTTGCATCACAATATGATAGTCAGGACTCTTCATGCCAACCAGTTTTGGGGGTGACAGCTGAACACACCTAGAAATATTTGAAGCATAGCCATATGGGACCTTAACATCTTCCAAAACACTACAAAGCATTTGCTTTTCTCTTGCCTCCATTTCATAAAAAGCAGCAAGAAATTTATATTCAGTACCAAACTCGTTCAATATAAAATGAAGCTCTGGTCTAATCCCCATTTCTTTCAAGTCAAGTCGTGAGCCCATCTTGTCTTTTATGTGTGTATCCATTTCCAAAAATGTCCCACAAATACTCTCACATACATTTTTTCCCTATATGGATAAAGTCAAGATTGTGCCACGGAAGAGTGTTTTTCCAATTTGGCAAATAAAAAAAGATACTCTTCTTCTTCTTCTTCTTCCAGTTAATGAGTAGAACTGGATTGTCTCTCACCTTTTTTTCCGAATCTGAAATGAATATCTTTTAAACGTTCCAATACCATATCCCCAGATAGTCGAGGTGGAGGCTTTCTTTTCTTTTTTATTTTCTCGGTTCCATCAAAATGCATAGCATCCTTTCGAAATTTATTATTTATATGAAGAAACCAACGATAGCCCATATAACAACACTTCTTACTTGCCTTCAACCATTGAGAATGTGTGAATTCATGACATACATGACATGCTAAATAATCCTTCGTACTCCATCCTGACAAATTTGCATACTTCGGAAATTTACTTATTGTCCACATTAAGCTTTCTCGTAACTCAAAATTTTCCTTTATAGAAGCATCGCATGTATCAATACCATTTTCCACAATTCTTTCAAATATGCTATTAAAGGCTGCATGTAAATGTCAATGTTGTTTCCTGGCACTGAAGGACCGGGAATTAGTAAAGAAAGCATAAAATAAGGCTTCTTCATACACATCCAAGGAGGTAGATTGTACGACACTAATACTACAGATGCTATGTGCCACATTCTTATTGCCGAGTGGATTAAACCCATCAGAAGTTAATCCTAGTTTGACATTACGAGGCTCGCTTGCAATCTTTTTATGTTTGCTATCAAATGTCTGCCAAGCAGGGGAATCAGCCGAGTGCCTCATATATCCATCCTTTGTACGACCTTCAGCATGCTTGCGCATGAGCGATGCAATTTTTGATTACATAAATAGCATTTGTAGTCTTGGTTTAATTGGAAAACACCATAAAACCTTCTGAGCAACCTTCCTCTTCTCTCTAGTTGGATTTTTTTTTGTTTCCACCTTGGTTCATTACATGTCCCGTATGAAATTTTATGCACATTATCTCCCCAGTATAATGTGCAATCATTGGCACAAGCATCTATCTTTTCACAACCAAGCCCCAAATCCATCAACAATTTTTCACACTCATAATATGACTTAGGAAGATTTGTCATGACTTTAGAAAATCCCTTATGTAATAAATCAAGCAGCATATCAAAAATGTTTATTACTCCATGTACCTAAACATTTGATGTTCAAAATGTGTATGATCCAAGAAAGTTTAGAAAATGACTGACATCCTTCGTACAAGCTCTTCCTATTGCCTTCAAGTAACTTGTAGAACTTACCAGCAACCCCTTTAGTAATGTCTCCATCCCCAATATACTTTGTCCCAATGTCTCCATCTACAGTTTGTTCAGGTATTCCACAAATGTTGTGAACTAATCCTTCAATGTCATCGTCACCTTTTGATTCCATACTGATACCAGGAGATGTGTTACTAGTACCTAAGTTATATGACGGGACCTCACCATGGACTATTCATTGGTTATAACCAGGGATAGACACTGTGAACATCAAATGTTCTCGGGCATCGTTTCTCTCCACCAATTTAGCAAGCTTGCAATCTTTACATGGACATAAGATCGTTCCATTGCTATTATTCATTGCAAAAGAAATTTTTACAAACTCTTCCATTCCATAAATTTACTTTGGACTATATCTTGTTTTGTCCATCCAACTCTTATCCATATTTAAAAATAGATCAAATAACCTCTACCGAAGTCACTTTAATAAGTTGATGAGGCTGGAAGGAACCTTGTATCGTGGAAGAGAAACAGATTAAAAAAAACTAAACGATACTAAGTCATGAAATATTAAAAGGCACACCAAAATATAATATTGATATTGGAAAAAACCAAACATGAATAGTAAAGTTTAAAAAAGCTATTCATACTACCGGAATATTAAGGCATAATAATCTAATATTTGGATAAAATTATCGATGTGGATTACCAGGGAAATGTATGTCATCAATTTGAAATATGAAAATGAAGCCAAGTGAGCGTGATTATGTCTAAATAGGAATATGTTAGTACATCTTCTCTGGTTCTTCAGAGAGAAGATACCGTGATGACAGAGAACCAAGGTTATAAGAGGGATGTATTCTAGTAATATATTTGTCTGCTTGTTCTGCTTCTTCTCTTTTAAAAAGTTGTGATTTTTACTCATCAATGAAGTAAGTGAGAGAACCATTCCTCGACTCTTAATAAGTTGGTTAAAAAATATATTTTCTTGGTTGATGAAAATTAGATATCAACAATTCAGCGGACACACTACATACCTTAAAAGGGACACACTACTGCAGCAATTCAGCGGGTTCTCAAGCCATAATTATCATCCACAACACTAGTAATATCCCCTGCTCAGTAGCTGAAACATAGTTTAACAAAGATAAAGATAACAACTTAGTTTGAATGCCACGAGGACACTGTCTAAAAAGCAAAGCTTGAAACAATGAACCGACGTTTCTTATTGATATCTTATTGTAACAATGAACTGATCACTATTGTAAACTAGCAAAACAAGTCAGCGAACAAATTTTTGCAAACTGAGATGCTTATGAGGTGAAAAGTATACACACCTAATGAGACAACAGCAGCAATTCAGCGGATTTGAAAACACGAAAGGGAATTTGAAGCCTTTATCAGCGTACAATTTTCCATAAAGTATAAGCAACCAGTAACTATTAGCTCAGACAAATTGAGCAAAACAGTATACGTTGAAAGACTTCCAAGCATGTCTTTCCCAAATAAAAAAGTATAAATTTCTACACAGCATAAGACAGACACACATTTATCAATGAAATATATGCAGACCAAACTATGATCAAACCAATATTAGTTGTTCAATACACTGTATACTACTTGATTTAGAACAAAATAAACACATGCACTTCAATGATTCCTAGGAGAATGTTCAAAACTTTAACTGTGCAGAAACTCTAAGATTACACAGACAGAACACTTATCAACTTTGTTCTCGAGTCAGATGGTGCCCAATAATGTAAACACAAGGGATTGAGCTGCTTCACTACTTAAAAGGATTTAAAAAAAAAAACTACCTGAAAGGTCCCAATCTTAATTCTCTGAATATAAGAGCGGAAATGTTACCAATAAGATATGATTAGGAAATTATATGTGGATATTTCATAGCTTCATATATAAACTAACAAACAGATTCCCTGCAATTCATAGCTTTATTCTACACAGACCAATGCTCTTAGGAAACACTATAGTAAATATGAGCATAAAACATAGGAATTATGAAAAGAAGAATGTCAATCTAAATAGGATGTTGATAATTGTGCAGTAACAAGATAATAAGCTGATCAAATAAAATGGTGGCAGACATATCATTGTCCTCTGAGACTAGGCCTCTCTATATCATGTACAGAGAGCCAGTTTCGAAAAGGAGAAGAAAGCAGTAAAGTACAAACGCAATGGTAATTTAACTTACACAGAATCTGTCCAAAAATTGACTACTACCAAGTAAAAGATCAGCAGGATAGATTGGTGATGTTCCTGAGCAAATATCCGTCATATTTCAAGAAGCTGGCAAGTGATAAGGATACAGAATTACGATTAATCGAATATGTACCATCGTGATCACAGAGTAAATTTCACAAACACATGGTGTGCATCATTAACATTCAATTACTGTCAAATAAAAAACTTACAATTGCTAAGCAATCATCTGATTTGTTCGTTGAGATGTTGTGCGAAAAAAAATTATGCCCGCTTCACCTGTGATCCATCCTTCGAAGTTCAAATTCTAGCTCAAAAGGTCACAATTTTTCAGATTGCTCGAAATTCAAACTCAATATTTTCGCTCCATTCTTTCTAGGTTTGGCTCAAGTCTGTTTTATTGGCTGACTAGGTTTCTCCAGCCAGTGCAGTGCGCGGGCTATCGAATTTGAGAAACAAAATTGGTATTTTTTTTAAAATCACATGTTGATATTTCTTAAATTTAAACCGTTAAAAGATATAATGTAACTTCTGATATAAAACTCAATTTTCCTTTACTTCTAATTAAAAATCATGTGAGATCACATGCATAATATGATGTTTTCATGATTTTCCATTCGGCAAAACAATTTGCATGCAGTTATCACTTGACTACGGGATATAGACTCCGGCCAGATGATAAATACATGACTCCAATTAACATCAAACAAACACTTAATAAACAATTACTAAAAATAAGACAACAATGTAAATAAAAATGTAACAAACAATTATAGTAGTATACTGCACAACTCAAAGCATAGCAAAGTATTAAGGCTCCAAAAGATGCACAACTTCCATCTTACTCTATTTAATGTTCAACACCTTCAATATTAATCACAAGAATTTACCAGTTAGGAGGCATGTAAACCAAACAATACAATAAATAGCCCTCCTGCACGATCAGAAAAAGATTTGTATTGTTATGTGATCACAAAAAGATTCAGATTGTTATGTGCAGGGGCGGAGCCAGAAAGAATTCGTGGCGGGGGCTGATTTGCAAAGGAAAAAAAATCGTCAATTTTTCTTTATATC